>JAXGGA010016955.1:0-25493 GCA_038373865.1 Uloborus plumipes | reverse complement strand
GTTTCGTGTAAGTCGTGGCTACATTGTACTCCATGTGAACCAACACCTCAAGGGGCACTGGACCAGGGGGTTGCTCGGCTCCTAGCCCGGATCAAAAGATAGAGCGCTCTGCAGGACCCCATCTAGGCAGTTCACGAGTTGTGGAAGGTACGGGAGACCTTGGAGTGAAGTGAAGTGTGGAAAAGCTATAAAAGAAACTTTTTAAGAAAAAAAAAAGCCTAAATCTGAAGTCTTTTTTTTTTAAATTTTTATTTATTTCTTTACTAGTGGATATGCCCGGCGTCGCTCGGGTGAAAATGCAACATGCGAAATTCAATCCCCAGCAGTATTATATATTCAAGGGTGAATACTCACGAAGGAAACATTTCTTATATATTTGAATTGAAAGAAGCCTCAGAAAACCACGCAAAGCAAAGAAAATATCCAACGCAAAATTAGCTATCGAGGGGGAGTTGAGATGAAGCAATAAATAATGATTTTAATGGAGGAAAACCTTTAAAAAATCAGAAATTTTAGGAAGTTTCAACTAAAATTGGAATAAAGAAGGACTGCGTGTTAGATTTTTTTCTAATTGGTCTCTTGATGTGCCCAGTGAGGGCACAAACACACTGTGAAATTTTTAGCGAAATCCGACGGGTAGTTTTCGAGTCTATAAAGGACATCCACACATTCATAGGTACAAAGATACATACGTTCATTTTTATATATACAGGGTGTCCACTCCTATCGTGGACCAATAGCTAATTTCTAAACCGTTAGAGATAAGCATATAGTTTATTTGGGAAAAAATCTCCAAATTATGAAAGGAATTTTGTGTGTATTCAATGTTTTTCAAAAAATCAAATTTTGAAAGAGTTACGAAATTTAAATTTTTATACAGCCCCCCAGTCCTATCAATCATGTTTAGTAAAACATTCTTGACACTGTAACGTTTAAAACTAAAAAAAAATCACTCTTCTACCACAAAAATTGACCGAGTTATGACGTTTTGAAAAATCAAGATTTTGCATTGTTTCATGACGTCATCGAGAGATGGCTTAAGGGACCGTATGCGAAATCCTTCAAAATCTTGATTTTTTCAAAACGTCATAACTCGGTCAATTTTTGTCGTAGAAGAGTGATTTTTTTTTAGTTTTAAACGTTGCAGTGTCAAGAATGTTTTACTAAATATGATTGATAGGACTGGGGGGCTGTATAAAAATTTAAATTTCGTAACTCTTTCAAAATTTGATTTTTTGAAAAACATTGAATAGACCCAAAATTCCTTTCGTAATTTGGAGATTTTTTCCTAAATGAACTATATGCTTATCTCCAACGGTTTAGAAATTAGCTATTGGTCCACGATAGGAGTGGACACCCTGTATAAAGATTTATTAAATTTTATTTTTGTAAAATAAATTTTCTTTATCCGTGCAAGACTTAAAAACACGTTGTATTTCAAAGATAATAAGGTTTTACACCCCCCCCCTTAATTCGGACTTGTATCTCCAAACAAAACGACCCCCATCCCCAATACTTCACAATGCCTCGCTTAACCAACTCCCAGAGCAAATTTTTCAACTGCTCGATTTGCTCCAAAAGACACTACTGCTTCACAGCGATTCACTCCAAACTCGCAATGACGCCCCAGGTGTCCCGAAGAGGGCTCGAAAAAAGCAATATCATTTCGAAACGAACCATTTTGTTGGGAAAACAGAGAGCGTTATTGCCCCGTGTCCCGTCATTTACTGTCCCGGCAGGTGGCAAGGTCATTCTTGTTTGGAAAAAGACACCATTTCTGCTAACTATAGGATTCTCTTTTTTCTTGAAGACCATTGCTGTGCCCGGGTTTATTGATTTTTGTTCAGAAGCCGAGGATTAATGTCTCTGTTATTTGGTTTATCTCTGATGTGTTTCTTTTCTAATGTCTCTGATGTCTCTCGCAGTTTTATAGCTGGAGACGGGGGGCTGAGGGATTGGATGGCGTTAGAGAGGGCACTTTCTCCCGCCGTTAAAAATTGTTCCTTGACTTTCATTTTAATGTTATTTTTGCTTTTAGTTTTGATTTACGAATGTCACAATTCTTAAAATAATAAATAAATAAAACATTATTTTTTCATATACAGTGCCCGCCACTAATAAAATCACTGGATTATAAAATCAGTCGCCTTATAAAATCAAATCTCCGGGAACCGAATCCTTATAGTATCAAAATATCAAAACTATCCCTTAATAAAATCAGTATCGCCGTTTTATAAAATCAAGTTTTTGGAAAGTCTATGCTAATATTTAAAAACGAGTTATAATAGTATGTTGAAAATTGACACACAGATATAATAAGTTTTTAAGTTATGTAGCACCAGTAAGTGGAAGCGTCTCGGAAGATGAATAAATGTATACCAAATTTGTACTCTTCAATGTATGTACGATTTTCGTTAATCAAATACCTATACGGCCAGTATCTTACGACCCGTCTGCAAATAAAAATGTAAAGCTTATTTAGTTTACTGTATTTAGAAACTTTTAAAACTACATTGAAATTTATCAATTCTTTAGATAAGTGATCTTTAAAAACTTGTTCTTCAAGTGTAGGTGTTTCGTTTTATAAAATCAGCCGCTTTATAAAATAAAATGTCATCAGGACAAATATGATTTTAATAAGCGACGCACTGTACAATGGAAATCCAATTTTACGTTGTCCGCTTCGTACGTTAAGGCCCGGTTTCCTAGGAGTGAAATCGTCGATCTCTGGCGAGGCGACAGACGCCGCCGCTTTCTGCGCGTGCGCCTGAGCCGCAGAGTGACGTCGCTTCATGTCACGCTCCAATCAAACTGGTTCTGATTCCAGTGTGCGTCGCGCCCGGCGTCGGCGACGATTCTAGGAAACTTAAGGCCCGGTTTCCTAGGAGTGAAATCGTCGATCTCTGACGAGGCGACAGACGCCGCCGCCTTCTGCGCATGCGCCTGAGCAGCAGATTGACGTCGCTTCACACCACGCTCCAATCAAACTGGTTCTGATTCCAGCGTGCGTCGCGCCCGGCGTCGGCGACGATTCTAGGAAACCAAGCCTAAGCCTTTAAGGTCCGGTAAACCGTCATAGATGAACACAAAACACGTTATTTCCTTTTGTATTTGTTTCTGCTACGATGTTTTATAATCCACAGGTTTTTTTTTTTTTTTTGAACTTTGCGATTTGACTGTGTGACGCGCTGCCGACATGACATTGAGGCAATAAAAATAGTTCTATCGTCACAAATTAAAGTAAAGCCTGAAAATTTTGTCATGGATTGTATGTGCGACGCAGTTTACTGTATGAAAAAAGAAAAAAAATTGGTTTTTATTTGGAAGTGCTTGAGAAATTCATTCGTGACTTAAATTAGCACTTTCCCTGATATTCAGCCTTTCACTGTTATCCCCATTAAGTGCTATTTTCGCTTCATTTCATGAACGACATTTTCAACCCTACTTTTAAAACTACAACTAAATATACTTGCTTTTTTTCCGCACGTAAAACTACTGAAAATAGTATTTTATTTTAGGCAAAGGCAAAATAGAGAAAAATATAAAAAAATGTTTTTTAATTCTAAAGACTATTTTATAAGATCAATTAGCAATAATAAGTGTGATATAAATTAAGTATTTAGTTGATCTTTATACATTTATATTTAGGATTTTGTGCTAAAGCAGCCGACAAAATTTAAATGAAAAATCGTAGTAAAAGCTATTCATTCTACGCTGTATACCGCATATTTCTTCTCTCAAATTGGGACTTAAAATTTAATTGGCTGCATTAAAAACAACCTGAATTGAAAGATATTAAAATTAACTGCAAGTTTTGAGTGTTGTAATCAAAAAATCATAAACTTATTTCATACTTTTAGAGTGAACCAAGCTTAAAGAAATGATCTTTAAAATAAACGTTTACAAAAAATTGGAGAAAACTACAAAAGTCATTTTTTTTTTTTTTTAGAAAAGAAAACGACGGGTTTTTTGATAAGTGTCATTGCCCGTATTTCAAAGTTTTTCTTAGAGAAGGGGGGGGGGGGGCTAAGAATTTACTCATTGCGTTTTTTGGAAAAAACGTCGAAATGCATGCAAAAGTGCATAAACACATTATTTTTTTGATCGAGGGGTCAGTTGACACAAGCGCGTTTAATAGTGGAGCTATGTTTCATTAAGGAATAACTAGCGGATTTTAGAAGTAACGTACAGTTTCATTAGTGCTTATTTATTAGCATGAATTTCACGTTATATCTTTTCCAAAAGTGATTTTGACTATAAAAACTGAAATGAAATGAAAATACAGGGTGTCCAGTAATTATTGACGGGGTTTCCGTACCTCATAACTTTCGAACAAAAAATAATATGCAAAAACCGATTACGTATTCGTAAATTACAACCCAAAAAGTTTTATTTATGACATAAAAAAAAAATATTGAATTATTATTAATGATATTTTTAAAAAATATTGAAATTATTGCCTTTCTATTTATTGGGCAATAATTTCATATTTTTTTTTCGTAAATTACAACCCAAAAAGTTTTATTTATGACATAAAAAAAAATTATTGAATTATTATTAATGATATTTAAAAAAATATTGAAATTATTGCCTTTCCATTTATTGGGCAATAATTTCATATTTTTTTTATATCATTAATAATAATTCAATAAAAGTTTTTTGTATCATAAATAAAACTTTTTGAGTTGTAATTTACGAATACGTTATTGGTTTTTGCTTATTATTTTTTATTCGAAAGTTATGAGGCACGGAAACCCCGTCAATAATTAATGGACACCAGGCTTGGAGTCAATTACGAGAAAACGTAATCGATTACGATTATGATTACGAGCGAGAAAAATTGGAGATTACAATTACGATTACTCCCTCTGCCAAATCGCTATTACGATTACAACAACAATTAGATTACATAAAAAAGTGTAATCGATTACGATTATTATCTGCCGATTACGATTTCGATTACACAATTACAGATTTGTGAGAAATATACATACACAGAGGAGGATCTAGAAATTTTGAAAAGGGGAGGTGTCAAGTTTTAGTGCGCTAATATTATACCTTATCAGTTAAATGGAAGGAAAACGAAACATGTAAAATTTAAACCTTCTTAAAAATATTATACAATATTGCACAGTGGGTAATATTTTCATAATATTATATCAAATTAACCATATATTTATTCTGGTAAAAAAATATTATTAGGAAAAATATAAATTTGCAATTTATAAATTGTCTTAATGTAATCAGTATTAAAATAATAAAATTCTCAAAAATAATATTCTTATGAAATTTAATATTTTTCATACCTAATTAATGGGTAGAATTTTTGTTTCAACGAGAGTAAGATTGCTAAGGGTTGTGAAAATCATAAAATGTATTTCTCATCGCATGGGGTATTAAATATATATAATGTATATAACATATAATAATGCTCATTCGCGACAACAGTGTCATAGTTAAAAATTATGATTTTTGATCCACTAATATTAAAAGATGATTGCAACTAATATATAATCTTAACTTGAGGATTTATTTATTAATTTTGCGTGTGTAAGTATGACCATGTTATAATAATATTTTATGTCCGATTTTTTAACTATACTGAAGTGCGATTATTGCCATTAAAACCATGAAATTAAAATAACGAACATCATTATAAAAAATATTGAAATTATTCAAAGCACAAAAAGATAAGTAATACTTAAAAATAAATCATAGGCGCTTAATCTTAGTCATAAGCAATGTTTTAAAAATCTGTAAATACACAATTTTTTCATCTTTAGCGTACTTAATGTTTAAAAATAATATCAGCACTAAAGTGTGAAGCATAAACTTAAGATTAAATTATGTGTGAAAATATTTTTAAAAAAGTCACCAGAGTGCTGTTATCGCAAATGAGAGTGCTGTATTGTAATATATATTAAATGATAACTAAAGCACAGTTGCAAATGTCCTCTTCTTTTGAATAATTTCCTTCTCTTTTCCTAGAGAAAGGAAAAGGGTAAAAATCAAAAACCATGCAACTGTTTAGAGCAGTGGTTCCCAACCTGGGGGCGATCTGACCTAAGGGGGCGATTTGACTCCTCAAAAGGGCGGTAGGGGGCGATGGGTATTTAGAAGAGAAAACAGTAGTAATAAAAGGGTAGCAAAATCAAAATTGTAAACATGTACGAAACCGGTTGCTCAGAGTTCAAACAATTAATCACATGTTAAGAAAGAAACAAATTAAAGTTCAAGCGCTTTCTCCTTGCACCTCGGATGAACCTTTGGAAGTATTTTGTCATTCATTGTCAATTTTATGAATTTTCAGATTTTCAACTTATTTTCCTTCAAATTTTGAGTTTCAATGATTTTAATTCCCCCAGATTCCAAGATAGAAAATAAAATATTTTCTTGAAAAATGTACTTCTGTTTTCTTTGAAAAGTACGTCGATGATCTTAGTTTAATGTTACCCTTCAAATGCTATATTAGTTCGCTTTGTGAAAGAAAAAAAAATAAAGGTATTTTATTCATTAATTAATATTTTTAGTTTAAAATTGATTGGCTATAGTTGCTTTATTGCGTACATTTTACTTAAATTAAAGTTAGGTACTTATATTTTTAATAATATGGCGATGTTCATTTGCGCCAACTTATGTTTTTTTTTTTTCGATAAAGAAAAGGGGGGGGGATAGGTGACAATCAGCGTCTTGAAGGAAGCGATGAGTTCAAAAAGGTTGGGAAACACTAGTTTAGGATCCTGTTAAGCCGAAAAGTATGTGTTAGTAATTTGATACTACTGTTCTCGTCCAAGGCAGAGCAGCTTCGTTTGCAGCTATCATTGACAGCTGATGAAAGGGAAAATTGGTGACCCATCATACAAATCAGGAGGGACGGTCTTGTCATATGCGCCTGAGGTTGCAATGAAGCTTGCATTGAGCCGAGACCCCCAAGACAAAGAACACGCTCCCTCCCTGGGGTGCTTTTCCCGGGGGCCAGGCGGAATCCTTATCTTTTTCCCATAACATTCTCGAAATGTAACTTAGAAGCTTTCACTTTCAGCAAGTCTGGATTACACGATTACAAGGTCAAATTACGATTATTTAAAGTTAGATTACAATTACGATTACATAAGAAATACTTGATTAAAATTACGATTACACGATTACGAGAGTCTCATTTCCAAATTATGATTATGATTACGATTACCAAAAAATGTAATCGATTACACAGATTACGATTACATAATCGGCGATTACTCAAGCCTGATGGACACCCTGTATTTTAAATACAAAAGAACACTGCCATATTATGATAAAATTTAAAATGTTTAACAAAAATAGAAACAATGACTACAACTTTCATTTAACAGCTGAAATAAATACACAGTCCGAAATTTGCACACCTGTAGTAACAGTCATTTCTTATAATTTCGATGAAAAACGCCCCTGTTTTACTTCGCAAAAATAAAACGGAATTTGATTTATTCGCTATTTCCTTGTTAGACAGACTCTCCGTAATAGAGCATCTCTTGCCCGTGGAAGACATAAAACTAACAAGGCTAACAAGCTGCATAATCTATTGGGCAGGATTTATAAGCAAGACAAATTCTGAAGCAGACGCCTTATTTCTCGACAGCGGAAACTTGAGACTAGCGAAATTGCTCTCAATTTGTTCAGAAGAACTTTTTCATTGCCACTTTGTAATTTTCTTTGTTTCAGTAATACTCGTACATAAGTAAAGGGTAATTTAAACATACATTTTTATTCTGTGAACCATTTTATCTAGGGTGTATCGCATTTTAGTTATAGGCTGAAGACACAACAGCGAAAATTGGAATGTCTAATAATCTTTAAATTAGTTTCAAAAAACTAAAAAAATACGCTTTTAGATGCACTTATAATGCATCAACATGTAATATAGTAATATAGTTTATATAATATATTTTAGCCTTTAGTATTAATAATAAGTACTAAATATGTTACTTTTATATTTGTAAAGAACGTGAATTTTATCTTTTATTCAGAGTTATTTTTAGTACATACATACAGACAAACAAGGTCACAAGTGAAACTATTAAAAGCGTAAAATTAAAAATGGTGTTAAAAGATTAAAGGGAAAATATTGGAAGGATGGAAAAATGTGAGAGTGAAAGTTAAAAATAATTATTAACTGCTAGGAATGCTAGGAAAAAAAGTCATTTAATCTTTAGAACCGTCAAATGATCACTTCGGAAATATCCCCACGTTTTGATGAAGTTTCACAAAAACTCGATAGACCGTACTTCATGGTCATCACTAAAGCTTAACTGATGATAAAGCTTTATCAACAAGTAGTTTTTTATCACCACACAAAATAGTCGCAAAAGTTATTAGAAGAGTCCTGTGTGTATACTGCCGTGCAAAACACAAAAGTGGTATATGCAGACGATCCCAAACTGAGATATTGCTGTTTAAAGCTTTGCGCCTTCATGTATTTAATTCAGGAGATCCTTATTCAGAATTTTTTAAAAAATATTTCTCGCTCTCAAATGACCATAAAAACTTGCAATTTAGGTAAAACGCGTGAAAAAGAATCACCTGGTGACAACCCTAGCAGCATAATCTCATCGGCCGATGATCGGCCATTTATCGAAACCCGATGAAATTCTCATCGGTCGATGATCGGATTCGACGAGTTCTCATCGGGAATCGCTCCAATATGTCTCATCGGCCAAACAGAATCCGAGCAGCGAAATCCGATGAGTTTTGTTCGAAATGCGATGAGATTTGGAGCAATTTAGGAGCAGTGCAGTCCCGTGCCGATGAATTTAGGATCAATTTTGGATGCTCGGCTCATTTCCACCGGGGAACTTGTTCGGAAGGATATCGCTTTCCGATGAAAAGTAGCTCATCGAAAACCGTGCTCGGATACTGATCGGAACGATGTCACCGTGCGTTACGGGATCAGTTTACGAGGAGTTCGATGATCGGCCGAGCAAAATCCGATGAGTTGATGCTACTTGGGAATAACTCAAATTTTTCAAAAAATGCAGAAACGACTTATGTGCTTAGCACGGCAATATATAGCCAGGGACGCCTCGAACTGAAATTTTTGGGAGGGGAGAAATTATCAATTTGCCGAATGAAGTTCCAATTTTACCGAATGATAAAATAAAAGCATGCACCCCGTCGTACATACATAACATTTAGTGAGAAAAAACATTAAAAAACAATTCAAAAAACTAAAAAGAACAAAAAATCTCAATGCTCCAATATTGTCTTCAAATTGCCGAACCGCCAGCAAAATGTGCCGAATACGGAAATTATTGGGAGGTCACAGTGACCTCCCATCTTGAATATATCTTAGTGTAAGATAACATCGCGGAATCATGAGTTTTTCTTTTAAATATCCAGTCAATTTGTTTATCAGTTACCAAAATTAATATTTTACTATTTTAATTAAAGTTAAAGATTCTTCTTTGCATTTTTACAACGTACTTAAATTGCATCAAATTTACATAGCATTCTTAACTTGATAATGTTTAGTTAAAAAAACCCTATATCTCTTTGTGTTGATTTCATAACTGAAAACCATAAATGTGACTGCTCGATTTGGATCACAAATTCATCTCAATAGAATGTTTAGCTAAGTCCATAAAAGTGACAAATTTTTTTTAGCATACAGTAACTAAAACTCTCTCTTTAAATGCCGTAAATTGGCTTTTCTTCGTTATCATAACTAGAAACTAGATTTTAAAAAGTTTCTTTGCTGTAGATTTGGTTCGATTCCAAAATACTTACCATTTTCAAGTAATTAAAAATCGTTTCAGTTGCTCTTCAACATCGTATTCATCTGAAGTATTTTTTAATACGCTTTTATTAGTTTCACATGTGGGTTTGTTTGTATGTATGTATGTATGAATGTCTGTAACCTTGAATGAAAGATAAAATTCACGCTCTTTGCAAAAATAAGAGTAATATATTTGATACTATTGTACGAACCCGCTTAATGGAATAGGCCACGTTTGCCATTTTGCCACGAAAAAATATTCTTATAAGCGGGACATTACATTATCCGGGATGAAAATAATGCATTTCAATGGTTTGGTACATTGAAAACGTATTACATTAAGCGGGATATTCCTTTAAGCGATATTCTAATAAGCGGGCTCGACTGTACTAAAGGCTGAACTATATTACATGTTGATGTGATGTATTATCAGTGCATGTAAACTTAGCGGATATTCAACAGTTTTGAAAACCAGAGGGAGTATCACGAAAATATAGTTTAACCTTTAGTGTTAATGATAGTATTATTTTTAGTTTGATTCACTCTAAAAGCGTATGTTTTAGTTCCTTTAAACTATATCGAATTATTTATCTCATTGCTTTTCGGTAACCATGTTAAGGTGTAGCAAAATACTTTGCTACTTATACAGTACGTTAATTTGTTTAGTTAGGACTGTTGTGCCCTTCGTCAGCGTGGATTTTAAAACAGCCCAATTCGCAATAAAGATTCGACTGATTAAATAATCTATTCTGGATGACGCATAAAATATTCTTGTTTCCTTTACTTTTTTACTTAATTTGAGATAACTTGGAGATAAACGAGTAAAATCTACTCGCTTAGTTGTATAATGCAGTGCTGTCTGATCTTCTTAGGTGAACCTTCCTCGCATTTACGCATGCGTCAGGTCTTCTCTGATCTTACCAAAATAGGGGTGTTAGGTAAGATAACAATAAGGGGAAGAATAATAAAAAGCATTTTGAGCCGTATCAAACAACGTGGAACGATGCTCATTTCAAATACATAGTTTAGTTGAATATGTCAAAAGGATATAGCAAATGCAAGTTTTAAATTGAAAACTTCGGAAAGTTATCACCCACATACCATCTACCCCTTTTTAACCTGTTAACTGGGTATGACGAAATATTTCGTCATACATAAAAGCCTACAGCAATGGGCATGACGAAATTTTTCGTCATGGAAATTAATCGTAATATATTGATTCCATCACGTTCTACGTTGTTCTTATCTATTAAATCTTAGAGTGGTTATATATATGCCATCATATTGTCGATGCGTCATGAATTTTCATGTTCTTGTAATCTGTAACTTGAGCACTATTAACGGGAAAACGGGAGCTGCATGATCTATACTTCGAGCTGCCACAATTTGGATTCATTTTAGTCTGCATTTCAGTATCTTACATGTTAGAAATAACTTTCTGATTTGAATATTCTTATTGTGAGTTTCAGTGTTTTTTTTTTTTTTTTTTTTTTATTAGTAATAAATTTATGACTTAAGTACTTTTTATTTTCTACAAAATATGGCTAAAAATATGAAATATTTTATCAAAATAAATAAAAATCATAAGTTAAAAACGATATTCTTTTATTATTTGAGGTGTGATATTACTTATCGCTGCGAAAAAAAAGTCCCCATTGTGAAACGAGTTGAGCAATAGCTAATTCCCCGGTTAACAGGTTAAGTGGAACTGTTCGCGAGTGCTAGGCGGGGCATTCATGGACACAGACAGTACTTAAAATTTGCTGGCACTTTATGTATTTATTTATTTCATGGAAACTATCTATGTCTGGGGAAGGGGGGGGGGCGGGGTCCAAACTTTCCGATTCGGGGCACCTTTTGAAGAAGTCTGTCTCTATTATCTGCGTGTGTATATTGATACATTGAACATTTCGTGGTGGGGAAAAATAGATCAATTTTCAAAAAGAAAACACACAGCTGATATTTTCTTTCTGAGCCGTCAGTTTGTGTATTATTGACACCAGGGATCTTTTTATATTCAAAATAATTTGCAATTTCTACTTCAAAGCTGCAGATATTTAAGTGTTTCTTCATATAAGCTTGAATGTATTCATTCTTTTGGTTTAAAGAAAATGAAATGTAACTGCAGACAATTCTTTTAACCTACTACTTAGACCACTTCCTTAAGAATAATTTCCTAAAATTTTGAAGTGAAAACAGCGAAAAACAACTTCTCAGGGTTAAAAAAACCGTGCGTCGAGTAAAACAGGCCATGTTTAACATTAGGTTACATTTAGCGTAATCTATACAGCTAATTACATTTTTTGCTTTTTGAACCACTTTCTTCTTTTATTTCAGCATTTAATAATTTAAAACAAGCAACATATTGCTTTGTCATCCTTTTGATGCATAAATAAATGTAAAAAAACTTATATTGCAAAACAATTAAGCGGAAAAAGCCAAAATTAAAAACCTAGCTTTTATTTGAAAAACTTGTTAAGAAAATGCTGTCTTGGAATTAGCAAAAGTGAGATGTTTTCTCCAAAAAAAAAAAAAAAAAAAAAGACGTTTGGACAAACGAATTCTTAACAAGTAATATAAATTTTTTTTTTAAAGTCAATTCCTACCAAGATTGACGTAGAAAATTATGTGGTGCTCTATTGAGCCCTATTTAAGCGCAAAATGTTTCAACTCTTTGGCTAATTTCTTAATACATATCAAAGTACCAGATTCAAGCTCTAATATGCGACCACGAAAATAATCTCTTCAAATAAACAACTAGCTAGCTATATTTATTCTCTTTATCATGGTAATTTGAAAAATCAAAGGAACAACACTTTTGGTCAAGTGGAAAAAAATAAAAATTCGTCTTTGCTAAAAATAATAACATAATAAAAATAAATAAATAATAATTAATTAAAAGGAATAAATAAATAAATTAAAATAAATGAAAAAAATGAAATAAAATGAATTATACATAAATAAAATAAAAAATGTGATTTTCATTCATCATTTTTACACACCTGCAAGTATTCAAAAACTTGAAACTCATCTCTTGAAATCCGCTCAATTCTCACCGCATTACCTACGTTATTCTTATGACAGCATAACGAAACAGTTTGGAAATATTCTGAAAAAAATCCTTTAACATTTACATCACATTGATAGGTTTATTAATTCATTCAAGGGGAGGGATAAACATTTTAGCCCCCACAAGAAGCAAAGAAAAGCATAAAACTTGCCGAATAACAATAAACTAATCGAAATATGTAGATATTTTAAATCTAAGCGGCAGAGCTTTTATCCAAAACGCACTAATTCAATCCAGCAGCAAACAAAATTTACATTCCTTCTGGCTTTATGAATGCAAATTCACATTTTCTTTGAAGAATATCAGCCATCCTCATCATTATTTTCCCCAACAAATATTTCGAGCCGCCATTGTATCAAAATCCAAGAAATCCTCTCCCAGAATGATTCTTCTTTGATTGATGACGCCATTGTTGGGCAAATATTCCCGAATTCAGAGATATTAGTCCGCTTTTTGTGCGGGATCATTAATTACTATCAACATCAGATGAAAGATAATGTTATGAAAGAGGGCGCCCCCCCCCTTTTTACACAAACATATGTCACGATTCATCACTGCTGAAGCTGAAGGGGAAGTGTATTGTTAGAGTGTAAAGTAAATTATTGTTTTGGTGGGAACATTTGTTTAGGCCCCCTAACCAGGAGCGCCTCGATAGGAGGTCACGAGAGGTTACTGTGACCTCCCAATCATTTCCGTATTCGGCATACTTTGCTGACGGTTCGGCAATTTGAAGAAAAAATTGCAACATTGAGATTATTTGTTCTTTTTCAGTTCTTAGAATTGTTTTTTACAAGATGCCTAATGTTTTTTCTCATTAAATGTTATTTATGTACGACATGTGTGCATGCTTGTATTTCATCATTCAGTAAAATTGGAACTTCATTCGGCAAATGGATGATTTTCCCCCTCCCAAAAATTTTAGTTCAGGGGCCCCCCTGCCCTTCCCCCTCTTGCAGGAATACATTTATCACGTGTCGTTGTCGCCATTTGATTTTACATTATCAAAATAATCGGTTATTTTATTTTCAATTAAAAATCTTGGTAAAATTCTTAAAGAGAAACAAATAATTTTTTTTGCTATTGATCATTTTCCGTTTAATTCAGTGTTGTGTTTGTAGGTGGAAGATCAAAAACTGAGACAAGTGACAATGCGTTGTCTTTTCACCTCACTAGTTCTTCCTTTCTATCGATTATGTTGATGTTTTTTTAAAAAATAAAAATATATTTCATTTAATTGTCTCCTTACTTTAAGTAATAAGCATCAAAAATGAGAAAAATTCGATTCTCATATCGGATGCAAAAGGATTGCATTTTTTTAATTGAAGTCCTCAAAATCAGAAAAAGATTTTAAAAAAAAATATTTTTTAAAGTAAGAAAACGATTAGAATGGCGTCTTAACGTTCCTATTCGATGAATAGAAAAATAATTATCGGTATAATCATCGAAAGGTCGAAAAATAAAAAAAAAATCGGAGGTGGAAAGATAAAAATATTAAAAATATTTTATTTCCGACATTTTCGATCATGAAAATACTCGAATCGATCATGAAAATACCGGAACACAATCACCCCTGCAGTAGGGTCTATCTATGGATCAATTTTCGTTTGATTCCGCCGGTTACTTCCTAAGATATAGCAATCACCCCAGCGCAGAACACGTGCGATTGCTCCACCCCCTTCAAGATATTGACACACAAATTGAATCAACACCTGTGCTCAATAGGGTCTACCTATGGACCAATTTTCGTTTGATTCCGCCGGTTACTTCCTGAGATATAGCAATCACCCCCGCGCAGAACACGTGCGATTGCTCCACCCCCTTGGAGGAATTCGCTAAAAAAAGTCAAGTGCACCAGTTCACATGGTGGTACATATGTGCAAAAATTTTTGCTCGATTTCATGCAGTAGCTCTAGCGCGGCCACAAAAACTAGTCACACACATACAGACACACACACAGACAGATAGACACACACACAGACAGACATTTTCCAAAAATGGTCAAAATGCATTCAGCTCACCTCAAAACGTGCAAATCCGTCAAAATTCGACATTCGAAAATTTTCACGAATCCAATACTTTCTTCTATGTATTAGATATAGAAGAAAGTAAAAATGAACTGTTGTTTTTACAGTATAATATTAGAAGCCGAGGTTCTAATTTAATACTGTAAAATGCACAGTAATGAACTATAAAACTAGCAATTTTAGTTTCTTACAGTAAAGCTAGCAAAATTTACACTTTATTGACATAAATTTTAGCTGTATTATACTGTAAAAGCATCAGTATGATACTTGCAGCAGAGGTTCTAGTTTAAAAACTGCTAAATTTTACGATAATAAATTGTAAAATTAGCAATTTTACATTTTAGTACTGCAAAATTAGAAATTTTAGTTTATTACTGTAATATTAACAATTTTTAGTTTATTACCGTAAAGTCGGGTTACTTGGACCCTAAGGGGTTACTTGAGACCATTACAGTAAAATGATAAAATCTAGGTTTGGTACTTATTAGTTGAAGACTTGCACGTAGTTTCCTCGTTTCTCCTCTAGGTAGAAGCACTCTGCAGTCTCTAATGCTAGTACCAAACCCAGATTTTATCATTTTACTGTGGGCTCAAGTAACCTCCTTGTGGGTCCAAGTAACCCGACTTTACGGTACTATTAAATTAACTGTATTTTACTGTAAAAACAACATTCATTTTTTGCAGTGCACGATGGTATGAGGCTGACCAAGCAAAAGTGGCTCTTTCATAGGGTTGTCGCGCGATTTTAAAATTTTGCTGCGAAATTTCTGCAGCCTTTTGAAGAATTTTGAAAAACACATAATTCGGGAAAGCACATAATTTCTTAATAACAAAATCCTTTTCTTGCGAAAATGTAGAATTTTTAGCCGAATAAGTGTTATTTGTGAAAGATTCAGATTCGCATTTAATTTTCACAAAAAAATGCAGACAAACACAGATGCTTGCAAAATTCAAAGATATCTGCAGAAAAACTGCAGTTTTACTCGACGCTACTGGAACTTTAAATCGCGACAACCCTATGATTGGATCACTTTTGTTTGGATAACCATATGGCCAAAATGTTGAAAACATGTCTATCTACATTTTTATGTATAACTTATAAGGAAACTCGATGAGAGTAGGTCAACCTAGGTGATCACTTTTGTTTGTTTAGCCACATGCCAGAGTGTTGGAAATATGCTTATCTACATTTTTATGTATAACTTATAAGGAAACGCGATGAGAGTAGGTCAACCTAGGTGATCACTTTTGTTTGGATAGCCATATGGCCATAGTGTTGGAAACATGTTTATCTACATTTTTATGCATAACTTATAAGGAAACTCGATGAGAGTAGGTCAACCTAGGTGATCACTTTTGTTTGGATAGCCATATGCCATAGTGTTGGAAATATGCTTATCTACATTTTTATGTATAACTTATAAGGAAACTCGATGAGAGTAGTCCAACCTAGGTGATCAATTTTGTTTGGATAGCCATATGCCATAGTGTTGGAAATATGCTTATCTACATTATTATGTATAACTTATAAGGAAATTCGATGAGAGTAGTCCAACCTAGGTGATCAATTTTGTTTGGATAGCCATATGCCATAGTGTTGGAAATATGCTTATCTACATTTTTATGTATAACTTATAAGGAAACTCGATGAGAGTAGTCCAACCTAGGTGATCAATTTTGTTTGGATAGCCATATGCCATAGTGTTGGAAATATGCTTATCTACATTTTTATGTATAACTTATAAGGAAACTCGATGAGAGTAGTCCAACCTAGGTGATCAATTTTGTTTGGATAGCCATATGCCATAGAGTTGGAAATATGCTTATCTACATTTTTATGTATAAGTTATAAGAAAACTCGATGAGAGTAGGTAAACCTAGGTGATCACTTTTGTTTGTTTAGCCATATGCCATAGTGTTGGAAATATGCTTATCTACATTTTTATGTATAACTTATAAGGAAACTCGATGAGAGTAGGCCAACCTAGGTGATCACTTTTGTTTGGATAGCCATATGCCATAGTGTTGGAAATATGCTTATCTACATTTTTATGTATAACTTATAAGGAAACTCGATGAGAGTAGGCCAACCTAGGTGATCCCTTTTGTTTGGATAACCATATGCCATAGTGTTGGAAACATATTTATCTACATTTTTATGCATAACTTATAAGGAAACTCGATAAGAGTAGGTCAACCTAAGTGATCACTTTTGTTTGGATAGCCATATGCCATAGTGTTGGAAATATGCTTATCTACATTTTTATGCATAACTTATAAGGAAACTCGATGAGAGTAGGCCACCCTAGGTGGGTCTCTTAGACTAGAACAGAGGAATAATATAATACTGTACCTCAGAATCAGACTAACGTAAGTCACATTATCATCACTGTGCAGGGGAGCAAAAGAAAAATATAAAATAAAAATAAAACAGAAATTAATGATTTCGTTGATTAGTTACAAAGCTGATACATAAATTAAGCTACTAAACTTGCTAGCTAACATTGAGAAAATATGTATACTTTAAGCCCTTGTTGGTTACTTTTTGCGCGATTAAACAATTATTTACGCAATTAAATAGTGAATGACTGATTATATCAGAACTGGTTTTGCGTTCTTGTGACGAGACTAACGTACGTCACATTATTGCTACTCTTGAACAATGCTTTCAGTTAAAGAAAATCTTTTCAGTAATATGTCCTTCCTTCATTTGCAATTGAAAGAAAAAGATGACTATATTATGTCATCCGGCACCTTCTATGTAACAATGATTCCATTTGCATTGCTCTGCAAAGAAATACGTTCGATTCAATGTTCTTTATCCCGTTCTTCCTAGAAAATACTTTTTCTTCTTTGTCCCGAATGGAGCAGCTATCTTTTCGGAATCTTTAGATACAGCTTGCAACAAGTGAGGGAAAATGCAGTTTTTCCGCTCCTAGGATCTTTTATCTTATCGGCACAGCTGTTATAAAAACTGCTGAGACGGAAAAGCGGGGGCGCGCAAACTTATTTTCTCTTCATCAAACAGTCATTTTTTTCTTGGAAATATAAAATTTACATGTTTTGTACACTAAAAATGGATGTTGTTTTTACAATATCATACAGCTAATTTTACAGTAACAAACGGTAAAAATACAGTAATAAACTGTAAAATTGCTAATTTTACACACTAATAAACTGTAAAATGGCTGCTTTACAGTAATAGACTGTACACTTGCGAATTTTTCAGTGTATTACTATGCATTTCAGTTTTAAAGTGGAACCTCTGCTGCCAGTATTATACTGCTGTTTTTACAGTATAATGCAGATAATTTTGTGGTAATGCACTGTAAAATTGTGGCAATACTTTTAGCAGAGGTTCCAGTTTAAAACTAAAAGCGCAGTAATAACCTGTAAAACTAACTTTTTAATAATTTATGACCGTAAAACTAGCAATTTTACACTTTATTTCTGTAAAACTGGCAATTTTACAGTTTATTTCTGTAAAACTAGCAATTTTACACTTTATTTCTGTAAAACTAGCAATTTTACACCTTATTTCTGTAAAACTAGCAATTTTACACTTTATTTCTGTAAAACTAGCAATTTTACACCTTATTTCTGTAACACTAGCAATTTTACACTTTATTTCTGTAACACTAGCAATTTTACACTTTATTTCTGTAAAACTAGCAATTTTACACCTTATTTCTGTAAAACTAGCAATTTTACACTTTATTTCTGTAAAACTAGCAACTTTACACTTTATTTCTGTAAAACTAGTTTTTTAATAGTTTATGACCGTAAAACTAGCAATTTTACTTTACTTCTGTAAAACTAGCAATTTTACTTTACTTCTGTAAAACTAGCAATTTTACACTTTATTTATGTACTAGCTGTACCCGCACGGCTTTGCCCGTGGTATAAAAATTAAAAGTTCATTTGTAAAATAATTGATATTGCAAAAAAAAATGCTCTATTTTAGTTATAATTCAACTATAATTCCTTCAAAGTATATGATATAAAAATCTGGTATGGACCCCACACTTCTTCCTTTTACGTGAAAATTTCTTAGTAGATGACTTAAGTGCTAAAATAGTGCTTGGAGTGATCAAGATAACAATTCAAACATTTATATCCCTAGTTTGCCACGAAACAATCATAAAAAGTGTTTAACAATTATTAATCTCCTAAATATCGCCGATTTTAACATCATTTAATGGATTTTTCGCAAAATATCGCCAATAGCGCCAAATTGAACCAAAAAAAAAAAAAAAAATTTTTTAAATCGCCAAATTGGCGACAAATACTTGGCGACCGAAGGCTTGGCGATATATCGCCAAGTGGTCGCGCCAATTCATATCACCAGTGTCTGCATTGAAATTAACACTGATTGATTTACTCCATGAAGGGGGTGAAACACCCCCTTTGGACATTCGAATGCAACCCCAAAGGGAGATGTACAAAAATAAGCCAAGAGAGAAAATAAGAACAATTTTGTTGCTCACAGAAACCAACAGAAATCTTACCAAAATTTGAAAGAAGAAGAAAGTTTCCTTTCCTAGCTTTAAAAACAAAACAATACATTTGCCGAAATGAAACACTTTAAAAAGATCGATGCAATGTCTCAATTTATACGATATTTGGTTAATCTCTGTGCTTTGGGTACCCCTTTCTCGCTAAATGGGCGATAGACGCGCCTACTAACGTTGCCAAAATCAATATTGCTGAAATGCGAAATCTATGAAAATGGAAAAAAAAAAATCCGCCAAATCTTTTAATTAACCCATTAATGCCTTGAGGAAAAATGGCGTGCAAATCTTCAAATTCTAATATGGCGTGCAAGATTTCAAATTCTAATTTGCCACTAAAAAATAATCTTAAAGCTTAAAAAGGAACTGTTTAATTAAATTGAAAACTATATACATATTTACAGAGAAAACTCAATCATTCGAAACAAGAAATGGGACATCGATGGGTAACAATCAGTTACATCAAAAAGCTGCACGCTTCTATATCGAAAGTTCAGTGGTATCTAAATGTGTGTCTCCTTTGGGAGCTCGCGGTAGGAAGCATGTGGACTGTTGCCACTCTAAATCTAATAAATTTTCCACACACTCCCCACCATGAACTCCAAAAAGAGTTCATCAATTACTTCAACTGATACATAAATTACAAATAGTAAATTCAAAAAATACAAATATCAATTAATAAATATGCAAAAATCAAACCAATTTCAAATTAGTGAGACTTATCGACATAAACAATAAAAGTTAATTTTGAACTAGTTCATAAAGTCCAGTTCTAATAACCATCAGGCTTCCAAGGGATACAAATGCTGAATTGCTCTACGTAAAAGTCCGGATGATGTTTTAACTTCGTATGAGCGCACATTGCTATCCCGTCCGAGAAATACTTTTCCAATTTTTCCTAGTTTCCAAAGTAGCTTATTTTTGGAATCACCTTCGATAAGAACAACATCTCCTACTTTGAGTGCTGGTTGTTTGTTCGGGTTATCCAAAGAGTGAGCTGTTCTAAGATCAAGTAAATATTGCTGTTTTCATTTTATCCATAACTGTTTAAGAAGAAGAGATTGATATTTTTTCCGTTTTAGGAGTGAAGATCGTTCAGACTCATTTTCTACTATTTCGGTAAAATGAATAGGATACTGGGGTTCACGACCAAAATTCAAGAAATGCATGGGTGTTAAAGGCATCGGTTCATTATTTTCATTATAGACGTAAGTAAGAGGTCGCATGTTGAGGACAGTTTCCACTTCGGCAAGCAAGGTTGACATCTCTTCAAATTTCAACAAAGCTTTGCCTATACATTTTCGCAGGCAATCTTTAACAGATTTCACCAAACGCTCGTAAAACCCTCCCCACCATGCGGCTCTTTCAACGATATTTTTCCAGACTATTCTTTCTTTAGTGAGAAATTCCAAAAGCAATTTGTCTGACATAATTTTCGATAAATCTTCAATTTCCTTTTTAGCCCTTTTGAAGGTTTTCGCATTATCTGAATATATTATTTTACAGTTCCCTCTTCTTGCTAAAAATCTCCGAAGTGCCAATAAGAAGGAGTCAGTAGTCATATCACTTACGAGTTCGAGGTGAATGGATCTTGTGATCGCACATGTGAACAAAACTATATAGGACTTCTGAACTTCTTTAAAATTTTTCACATAAATTGGCCCTATAAAATCTAACCCACAAATCGAGAAAGGTGGTGACGTGTTACTTCTGTCAAATGGTAAAGGAGCTGTAACTTGATTACCAGCCTTCGCAAGATATTTTTGGCAAATCAGACACTTCTTGATGACGCTCTTTACTAATTGCCGTCCTTTTGGAATCCAAAAACGTTTTCTAATCCTAGCTAGTGTGCAAGCTGTTCCATCGTGCATCAATTTCTCATGTTCTCGTCTCGTGATTAAAGTTGTTATCCAAGACTGTTTTGGAAGAATGATGGGATGTTTTTCTTCTGTAGATAGCTCAGCAAATTCCAATCTTCCACCTAGCCTGATGATTTCATTTCCGTCCATGAATGGTAAAAAATTAAACAAATCAGAATTCTTTTGAACTGGATTTCCATTTTTCAAAGATTCATATTCTTCTTTAAAGAATGTCTTCTGTTCTAGCCTTATAAGATGATTTTCAGCTTCTAATAATTCTTCAGTCGTCAGTGTTTCGCATATGTTAGAAATCTTTTTAAATTTCATGATGGACTTCTTCACCTAAGCTGTAACTCTTACTAACTTCTCCATATTACTAAATTTAGTAATGTCAGTAGGATTTTCCTTTTCTTCAACAATACATTCACATTGGAGAATATCATGTGATGTCTTTCTGTATTCCAATTCTTCTGAACATATTTCTTCATTATTTTCGGACTTCGGCCAATAAATTCCGGAGGATTTCTTAGCCACTGCGGTCCCATCAGCCAGGTCGGGTCTTCTAGTAATTTGGAAGCCTTAGTTCCTCTTGACAAGGCATCTGAGGGACTGACCTTTCCTGGGCAATAGAACCAGTCTGAAGGGGAAGTCAATTTTTGAATTTCTTCAACCCGATTCTTGACAAACAGCTTGAACTTTTCGGGAATTCCTTTTATCTAAAAAATGGTTATCTTCGAGTCAGACCAGAAATAACACGAAATATCACGTTTCAAGGCTTTCAAAACATTGTAACTTAATTTTGCCGAGAGTAACGCAGCCATGAGCTCTAGTCGAGGCAATGTAAGAGATTTCATTGGAGCAACTCTATTTTTCGAAGCCAAAAATGCCGTTCGAACATTTTCGTTTTCAGTTGTTACACGCAGATAGGCCACAGTTCCAAAGGCTTTCATACTTGCATCACAAAAGAAATGCAATTCGAGATTCTTAATTTTACCATCTGGGGTTCCGGAAAGGTAGTGGCGCGGAATAGAAATGTCCGCCAATTGTGAAACTTCGTCGCACCAGTTTCTCCATAACAAACTCAAATCTTCGGGTAATTTATCATCCCAGTCAAAACCTGAAGTCCAAATTTTTTGCATCAAACATTTAATCCTCACTGTGAAAGGACCTAAAATTCCGATAGGATCAAAAATGCGTCCTAAAACCTGGAGAACGTATCTTTTAGTGTCAATCCGTTTCGAAACAAACTTGACTAACTCCTCGACATCAAAATAAAGAATGTCCTTCAAATTGTCCCACGCTATTCCTAGAACTTTGTAACTTACATTCCCTTCTCTAAAGGGTTCGAAACTATCACTAGAAATAACCCCAAATTCCTTCCACAGTTCACTTAGGGGCATTGAATTAGTGCGCCACTTGTGTAATGACAAACTGGCGTCTTCAAAAATGTCTATAGACTCTAACGTGCGGGATAAGGCTTCTTCTACAGACACATGACTTCCGATAACATCATCGACATAAATATTATCGTTCAAAAATTTTGTAGTCTCCGGATATTTGTCAGTGTACTGTTTCAGGTGATATTTTAAAATTCCGGCCAACAAAAATGGACTGCTGGTTATACCGAAGAGAACTCGAGTAAACTTATAAACCTGAGGTGGAATAGATTGGTCAGAAGGGTCATCAGTAAACAAGAAACGAGTTACATCTCTATCCTCTTCATTAAGAGATATCTGTAAGAACGCTTGCTTCATGTCAGTGGTGTAAGCAATGGGATGTAAACGAAATCTCAATAGAATATCAAATATTTCTGCATATAAATTTGGACCTGCATGAAGACAGTCATTTCATGATAGACAATTGTCATCATGCGAACTACCGTCAAAAACAATGCGTAGCTTACTCGTCTCACGCGATTTTCTAATTACTTCTCTGTGGGGCAAGTAAAATTTAACTGTGTCGTCCTTATCCGGGTTAATAACTTGTTCAATAATTTTCTGATGCAAATAGTCGTCTAGCACCCTTTTGTATTCAAAATACAACTCTGGATTTCTATGAAATCTTTTTCTAAGTCTAGAAAACCTCTCTTCTGCTATCTTCCTATTATCTTCCAAATTCCACTTTTCTAATTTCCACGGTAATCCCACTGTGTACCTTTTGTTTTCATATTTAATTTGAGACTCGAATAGTTTTATGATTTCATTTTCTTCAGGATCAGTATCTCGTTTCGAATCGATAAGACCTGAAGTTTCTAAGTCCCAAAACTTCTGAATTTGTTCTGAAATTGAGGTATCTTCAACGACTACATTCATTACTAACGAGACGTGGTTTTCACTATTTTTACCTTGTAAACACCAACCGAAAATTGTTTCAACTGCAACTAGTGTTTTACTTAAATGTTTTATATTTCCCGTTACAACATTATAATAATAATCAGCACCAATTAAAATTGTTATGGGTTCTTTGCTTTCTGGACAATCCGCGAGAGTCATATTTTTTAACATTTTTATTTTATTAAAGTCTTTAATTTCCGGGGGAGGAATACATGATCCAGATATTTCGTCTGTTACTAACGCTTCAATTTCTATTTTCGAGTCGGGAAAGTTTCTGTTGATTAACGTAAGTTTGATGACATCGTAATGTTTCTCAATCGGAACTTTGCTTCCAAATGTATACACTGATAATTTTTCTTGTCTTAGTACCTTGCATTTTAATTTATTGGCTATGTTCTGCGTAATAAAGCTGCGCATTGATGCACAGTCGAGTAAAACCAACGCCTCCTAAATACTAAATGCCTATAACATTTGCTTCGCTACCGTAGAGATGGGTTCAACATTAAACGCCACCTTGCGGCAATCCGATGATGTCGTTGTTATTTTTCGATTGGTTAATTTTTAAATTTAAATTCAGAAATCCAAGGGAAATTTTCAGCTATTGGCGTTGGATCCAAACAATATTCGAGTTAAATTTTTTGATTGGTTGATTTTTAAATTTAAATTTAGAAATGAACCAATCGTTAATTTCTCTTTCTCGAAGAACTCTGGTAGATGGCAGTGTATCGTGAACCTAGAATGAAATCTTGCTCTGTGCTAAAAACCGGAAAGTTTCAGGCATTTAGTATTTAGGAGGCGTTGGTAAAACGCGCGTACCACAGTTCGAATTCAAGTGTTCATTTTTTGCGAACACATAACTCGTTTGCAAAAGAGTCCTATTTTTATTTTCTGTGTGAGACACAGCAGAAATTACTTTTACCGCCTCATCGCAAGCAGGAGGTTCTTTCGAATTGTCTTCCGTTAAATTGTTAAATTTATAGCAGATACTCTCATTATGTTTACCGGAACAAAACTTGCAATTCCTACCCGATAAACAATCTTTTATACGGTGTTTAAATCCAAGGCATAAAAAACATCTGCCTTGATTCCTCAATACAATTTTCTTTTTTTCAACGTTCAACGGACAGTTGAGAATATCGTGTTCTTTTTTACAAAATAAACAAACACAAATTTCAGATTTCTTATCAGTGCAAGGTTCATTCTTATTTTTTGCAGCAACCAAAAAACCGCATGTAGAATTGGAGACAGCATTTTCTTGTGATTTTTTATTTTTGTGGCTAAATTCTGTTGGCCTTGATCGAAACAAATAAGTTTGTTCTCTTGTGGTTATTTCGTTTTGCAAGAAATCTAAGAATTGATTTATATCTGGAACGCAAGATTTTTTCGCATTTTGTCGATTATATTCTAATGCGAACTCGTGTGGAATTATTTTCAATACTACTGCTAATTGTTGAATATAATTCTGAAGTTATGTTGTATGGCAACACTATGTTAGATGTTTTTGTGAAATCGTTTGGCATCACTTGTGTGATATCACTTTTGGAATTTGTGTTGTAAATTGTTGCGTGCTTTTTGCATCTGTGTATTCTGTTTGTATCATCCACTCATCTCATGCAATAAAATGTTCAATTAAACTCAATAGGTTATGTTCCCAGCTGCTCTGCAAAGTAAAAATAAAAGCTGAAGTAAAAAAAAAAAAAAAAAAAGAAAGCGAATTCGTTTCGCCTAAAAAAAAAAAGTAAAAACTCTGAGTTCGTGATTTCGATACGAGTGAAAACGAAAATGCTGAGTTGGAATAAAAATGACGTATGAGGTGAGTGGAACATTCTAAAATACGAATTTGAGTTCAGTTATAAGGAACTGTTAGTTGATTGTTTGTATTTTGAAATTAATGTGCGTATCGTAAAAACGAATATGGATATCAGTAAAAACGAAATCGAAGAGA
>JAXGGA010016954.1:0-25494 GCA_038373865.1 Uloborus plumipes | reverse complement strand
GGAAGACTGGGGAAGAAGATTTGTTACACGAGATTTTAGAACTACCGCAACAAACTGAAGAACAACTCGAGAACGACAGTGTCCTTTTAGATCCTACAGTTTTTGAATTGGGAGAACCTGGGCCTTCAAAACGACTTAGAAGATAATAAAAATATTTTGATGTCCTTTACATTAATTTGGAACGAATCTTTTTGCGCACATGTAAAATTTTACACATAAGTTTTCATTTTATGAAGGTAATTTTTTGTATATATATTATTATTACTGTATCATTATTTGTGCATGTTTATCTTAATTGCATGCTAATTAGTACCCTACAATTTATTAAGTCACATGTATATCAAAGATCGTATTTTTCTCAGTAACAATTGGCATAGAATGTATGATTTATGTGCTTCAAATGAATATGTATAAAATATTCCAGTAGCACAATTTTGAAGATGACTACTTCTGCCAGATCATAATTCTTAATTAGAGTGGGCGGGGGGGGGGAGTATCATTACTAATGTTTCGTCATTTATGCATGATTGTGTTAAGTATTTAACCTAATGTTCATTCATTCACACTTGCATTTAAGTGTCGTATTTTTGCTAGTAATAATCAGTATATAGAATGCATAATGTATGTTTCACATGAATGAATTCCAGTGCAATACTCCATCCATTTATACATTATTGTGTTGTTTCCTATTGTTCATTCATATATATATTTAAATATTGTATTTATATTAGTAATAATCAGAGCAGTATGTACGAATTAATATATTTTAAATAAATGTTTATATATCCCAGTTACACAATGTTTTCGTCTGTTATTGGTGTCGGATGTTAACAACTCTGTAAAACCAGACTTGCTAATATGTAGTGCCCGGAACGGCGGGGGGGGGGGGGGGGGGGGCTCAGCTCGAAAGAAAAAAATGGAAGGAAGAAGCTAATAATGTTGATAAACGGATAAACTTTCTCAAAATAAAGGTTCTAGTCAAATTTTGATTACTAATGTGACTTTTTTTAGGAGTAAATGCTTTTTTTTTTCGGGGTAGAGGAAAATTGTCTGTGTTCCGTGCGCTGCAGCGTGCTTCCTATTGGTGCTACAGAAAAGTTGTAATTATGAAAGTTGTAGGAAATTTTATGCTCTTTCACTTTTGTATTTAAGAATTTTCGCTAACTTTAACCATTTCTGAGATATTTTGAAAAAACCAAAAAAAGTCCCCTATTTTCGCCCCCCAAAAGTTCTCCCGGGGGCTTTCGAATTGGATAACTTGGTTTTTTCATGTCGGCACTAATGCGAACAATTTAAAAAAAAAAAATCTTCTACTCCATTTTTTGTTAGGCAAGCCCGTTTTTTTTTACTTATTGACTGGACTATTAGGATAGTAAACGTATAATAAGGTTCGCCTGCATTTCTTCTAAAATCCTTCTTAATTCTTCTCTACTTCTTTTATACATGCATGAATTTAATTAAAAAAATCTTATAGGGTGCAGTCTTTTTTTTTTTTAATCATACTTTCGACTTTTCAAAACCTGTAGAGACTAGTCCAAAAGTGCGTTTTTGACCACAACTTTTGTTTCTTGTGAACATAAATAAGTACAGTAAATAAGTCAGTTATTTAGTTAACTAATAATGAATTACAGAAAATCAATTTCAAACCATAAGTAATAAGAAAAAGTATCACAAAAAATCTAAAGTGCCCTTAACAACAATCGGCAGATGTATATTCAACATTTTTTTTTGTTATTACACTAAAAATTTAATGTTGTTTTTACAGTATATTACAGCTAATTTTATCCTATACTATAATACGAGAGATAGTTGTCCAGTCGAAAATCGCCCCAGAATTAATAAACTCCGGTAAACTTAGGGGTCTGGGGTTTTTGGCCACGAGGAATCACGAGATTTGGTTTTTCTAAATAAATTTGTCAAAAATATTGAACTTCAACACACTTCAATCTTTACACTGCTCACTTTGTACCATTTCTTTAATTGTATAGTTTTTTTTATTATCAATTACATTTTATTTCCTATGACTTTTCAAACTTAATCTTTGTATAGAATAGTTCCCTTTCGAAACTCTAACTTTGTTTAGAATAGTTTACAATGCTGCACTTTAACCGGTTATCTTTTCACCAATGGTTTCACAAATTTTCTTATGGCATGTATCGTTTTGATAAATCACAATTGAAAATTTAAATCTTCGAGTTAGCTTCGATACCTGTTTTCCTCGAGTGGAGCTCGGTCACCCGCTGGTAGTAATAAATTGTAAAAATTACTAATTTTACAGTAATGAACTGTGAAGATGCTAATTTTACAGTACTAAACTGTAAATTATTAATTTTACAGTAATAAACTGTACAATTGCTAATTTTACAGTTAATTACCGTGCATTTCGCAATTTTAAATTGGAACCTCGGCTGGCAGTATTATACTGTAGAGGCAACAGTTCCTTTTCTGCTGTGTAAAGTACCCTTAACAACAAGCGGCAGATGTATCTTCGACATTTCTTTGCTTTTAGAGGTGATGTAAATGCTAAAAGATACTGAAAAATTTTTAGTCATCCCTAAACCCCCATCGAACAAACCACCTGCTGCTTGGTACTTATTGACGTCTGCCACGACCAGGACCCAACAACATTTCCAGGTGCTGTTCCAGGCAGGTGTGGGAACTCATAAATTCCCACACGAACGCGAATCAGAAGAAACAAAAGAATCGCATATTAGTGGGGGGAACACCCTCACAGGGGTCGTGTAGAACACAAGGGGATCGTTCCAACATCGACTCCAGCCCACCTGATTACGGAAGTGCGTGCCGAATTATATTCTATTAAGAAGCCATTTTGCAAAACAATCGTTAGCTCGGCAACACGTTCGACTGGGAATTCGTGACCTTTTCCATTTGGATCCACTTAGAGACGCGCTGTTTGCGTGGCGTTGCGTTGAATTACAATGGGAAGACGAGGGTTTTGTCAACGGAATTCCGTTAGATTCAATGTCAATGTCAGTGGATGTACTTAGGACGTGTGTGTAATTGATAAATGACGAGGACGGAGGGTGTAACTTTCCGGTGGATCACTTTTTTTTTCTGTTTATCTGGCTCTTATATAAATGATTATTTCTACTAAAATATCAACTAAGGAATGATTATTTCAACTAGGTAGCAATTTTGAACCAGCTTTTGGCACTTTCCTTTTCAAGATGAATTAAATAGACAGGAAAGAAACTAGCTTTGTACTCTAAAATGAAGATAACCTATTGTGCAAGACATTCGTGCAAGAAGCAATAACACAAATAAGTGTCAGAAATCCACAAATAAAAACAAAATCTATAGAAGCAGACACCTGGGACAAAGCTTTAAAAAACCCTTGTTTACAGCATAGCTCAAAATATTGCTTGGTAGCTACACACTAATAGAAGTATCAAGTTCAATTAACCAAACACACTACTAATCTTAAAATTACCACTTGTGTCTTAATATTAACGTTAATTTGTTGTGACACAAGATATTTGTATGATGTATTTCTGGAGTTTTAACTGTGTTCTAAGTATTTCGATCCTTTCTACTAATCAAGCACAGACTTTATCCCATTTCAGAACTTAACAGGAGAAACTTGGACTCAAACCACGATGCCAATATACTTCTATTTGTTTCTATCAATCCAATAGTCGTAATTTGCTTCTATCAATATAATGTACTTGTTAATCAAAAAAATACGGTGAGAAACAAAAGAGGGAAAAAAACCACATTGATTTATTAATTATTAATTACTTGATAGTAGTGAATTATTATGTAATGACATCTTTTTCAAATGGTTACCACCACAAAAGGAAAATATTTTAGTCTGCATTTTAATGCTATTTTCAAATAAATTTATGCTGTTTTTACGAGAAAGCGTTAACAAGTACAATTCTTTTACAAATTTTATATGTAAATTTCTAGTTTGGATATGATTTATCATTTTAACTTTCTCTGATGTGGTAAGATAATTTGTAGAAACTTAAATGTAACAGAAACAGTCCAATATTAATCACAAAAGAAATGCGAAATATTGACATATAATGCACAAATTTGAGCTTGATATTATTTTAATAAACTTTTTTAAAAAATCCACAAATACACAATTCAGTTAATCTTACTAGTTTTTAATGAAATATGCAATATTATATGTCTTAACATTCATTGTGAAATTTGCAACATAATTTGTCTTGACAATCTTGATGAACTTTGCAATGGTTAGTAATATATCTTCTTTAAGGAGACTTGAAGCAATTTGTTTCAACTGACATAATGTAATTGATTTTAACATAAGTACGAAATCTGCAATAGAGTTACATGATATTTTATCGAAACTTTATCCTAGTACTCAATACAATGTTTACCATATCTTTTTGCAGAAGTTCTGTGAATTTGTGGAGTAATACACTGTAATTTTCATGGTAAAGTTTCGACAAATTCGCGAAATGACTTTAACAATTATCAGCAGAACTTTTACAGTAGATACTAGGGATGCACCGATAAGCAAATTGGCCGATTACCGATTAATCGGCTGTTGATAATCGGCAAATTAATGATAATTTTGATTGTTTCCTACTACAAATTTTACCATCACTGAGTTTTCTCTCTTATACGATTCCAAGTTTAGAAATAGTAAGTAATTTATTTCTGAGAGAAGATTTTGTTTTTTTTCATTTTCCTAGTTTTCACAAAATATTTATCAAATTTCTTAGAACCAATTTTCATATCATTGTCAATAATATTATTAACACATTGTTAGTTATGTTAATTGGACATATAAATTCAAAAAAAAAAAAAAACAGGGGGAGGGGGAGTACTTTCAATCCATATTTTCTAATAATTAGTAACAATTAAATTCAATATTTTATTCCTTGAAAATTAGAGGTTATCTAAAAGCACTGTGCTAAGGAGAAAACTATCGCCACATGAAAAATGTGTAACAACATTGTCTATGTGTTTGTATATCTATTCAAAGTAGGAGACTTAATTAAAAAAAAAACTTTATATCAACTGTCAGGATTATTATTACTGTTAATAAAATTATTCGTCATAGTTTCTTAGTGAAGGTATACTTTAAAGAATAATATTTGAAGAATATATTTTCTGCCGATTAATCGGATCGATTTTGCCGATTATTAATAATCGGTAAAGTGGCCGATTATGACCGATTAATCGGTACTGCCGAATAATCGGTGCATCCCTAGTAGATACCCCAATATAATTCATCATTATAATCCAACTTTCAACCAATAAGATAACCTATTAATAAAACTGCATTGAATGATCTTTTACTTAGGAAACCATGCCAATTTATTTAATATTTTCAACAGAAAAAAAAAACTTTTTTTCAAAGCAGCATCTTAATTCCATTTTATTGATGCTCCCTAATATATATAAAACTCTTCTTTAAGTTTGAAGCCCGATTCATCTGCCGAAATTCGGAAACAGAAACAGCAAATCAGCGCAGACCCATTCGCCCCATTGGAACTACTTGCCACATTCCATCTGCGAAAAGCACGCCTTAATCTTCCCCAAAACACAACGATGGAAAATGTTCCGCCAAGTAGCAGGTTTTAAAACGCATTCCTCATAAATCTTCCTGTAAAATTATCCTTTTTCACCCCCTCGGATCTCGGCGCTATTGCGTGACAAAGGGGGATAAATCTCCATGTTTGCAGAAAATGAATCTACAGGCTTTAAAGAACGGCCCACACCAATAGTTTCAAAGAGTTGACGTACAGGAATCAGTTATTTCGTTGAACTACTTTTTGGATTTATGACTTAGGCTTTTTTTACTTCAGAGTTGGAAAAAGTTCGTGATTATGAAGACCTTCAGTATTTATAGCATAATAAAGAAATTTCAAATTTTGAATATCAAAAATGTAACTACTAGTAGCTTGGTATTAATGAAATTCATTATGCCACATGCAATAAAATACTTTTGTCTTGTTGCGAATAAAGTTGCTCGAATACGTAAGAAAATCTGAAAGCAATAGATTTTCGAACGGTTTTGCCATAAAACGTACGTTTATAATCTGAAAGAATTATTTAAAATTTAAAAGAGGAAATTATATAGTGTTCATCAAATTTGCAACAATTTCGAGTATAATTTATTTTTAGTCTCAATAAATATTTTGCCGAAATACAATATTAACTATTCTGATATTATGAAAAACATTTTCTGAAATGGGTAAAATAATTTATCTTAGAAGTATGCCAAGAAAACCTTGAACACAGTGCCAATGAAGATTTTTAAAAACGGAGTCAAAATGATGTTTTTTGAAAAAAAATACTATCATCAATAAGAAGCAAAAGCTAATTTTATGATACACTTAACGAAATTAGCACTAATACTCGATAATCTGGACAGATTGTGGTCAGGTCATTTATAAATGAGCTATTCATGATGAAACGCGGTTGAAAATGTATACAATGTACATATAAGATACTACAAGTGTACTAATAATGCTGACACACAATTATAGAATATCACCAAGTAAAAAAATCTTCAGTTTTTGATAGCGATAAATCCGCTGCATTATTTTACCATTGTACCCATATTAGTATTTTAAATGCCAGTTTCATGAACTTCTAGATAAGGTTACACAGGTAGCTCAAATGACCTTTAAACGTTTTATAAACGTTTTTAAGCGGTTGTTACAACGTTAGTAACCATATTACAACCTTTTAAAAACGAAGTGTGCTACTTGGGTAGCTATTCTAGCATCAAATTTCGAGTCGTATTTTCGATTTCACAAAATTTGGTTTGGTTTAGAAATGTTCCATAAACATTTTCAAAATAAAATATTAGTATTTATCGTTTCGTATAAAAGTATGCATGCTACCCCTAGTGCCTATACAACCTAATTCCAAGGTTTATTAAGATAACATTAATTTATTAAAATTACGAATAAGCAAATGTGTGCACTAAGCATTGGAGTCCTAAAATAGAATAATAATGTCACCTATTTATCTTGAGTGCAGAGATCGTCAAACATAATGTCGCAAAAGTATAACATTTATATTGGGGAAAGTTGTTTACTCCTAAGACACTAAAATTATGCTTGTAAATATTAACTGACAGAGTATGAATGTCCAGAGTTATTATATCAGCCCGATATCAATTCATATAATGTCGAAGCATATACTAAAAACTTTTAAATTATACATAATTTAAAAGTGAATTACATTCAGAATTATATGCGAAAATAATTTGTTGTTGCATACAGTGGGTTAAAGAATTGCTTAAACCTATAATATAATTTACAGCCCCCAAATTTAAATATACCTAAAATGCACTGAAATGTATTTTAAGTTTAGTAAGCCTTAAAAATTCAAAATTAAGAAATTGTTATTATTTTGCAAACAACATTATCAAGCTAACTTGTAGATGTCAGTACTTGTAACGGATATTCATGAATTTCAATTATGAATAATATTTTTGAATTATCTTTGTATAAAATCAATTGAATGTCATAAAGTGTATTAAGAGTTTTAGCCTTTCGTACAAGAAAGCTATATATACCTTTGGAGTATCACTTAATCTGCTACACCCGTATACAACTTTTTCAAAAAGGAAATAATATGCTCATAACTGTAGTTATATTAGCTTGTGAAAAGCCGCTATAATGGCAACTCAAACTTCTGGCAACGGATATTTTACGATAAAAGGAATGATTAGTTCTTTATTTTAATTTTAATCAAAATTTAATGCTTACATATACAGTCGAAGCTCGTTATAACGACCACACGTTATAAAGACCATCCTAATATAGCGACCGGTGAGAAAACCCCCAACTTTATCCCAATGTACTCTATGTAGCGACCTCCTCTTATAGCGACCACTCGTTATAAAGACCGTTTTCTGTAGGACGGAGACGGTCGTTAGATCGAGCGTCGACTGTATTGTTTATATCAATAAGAATTTTGCAATAAAAACATCACGCCTCCCCCACGGCAAGTTTGTCCAACAAAAGAACTAGTTAAACTATATTAAAAAAAAATCCTTATGATTTAATTCTGGGAATCCAGGTTGTCTCATGGTGTTTACAATTAAATGTTTTATATCATACTAGTTTGTAAGTACATTTTGTTGCAAATTAACTGCTCTTCCACAGTTCAAATTTATTCATGCGTACTCGATTATAAGATTTCCTGCAAATCGTCGACGAGCTTAATGTAAACTTGATAGATGATTTCTGCCCTAATTTACAGCTTCATTCGTTATCCATGTCCAAGTCATCTTAAAAAACGGTTATCATCTAAACGTGAGATGCTTAAAATAAAAGACGGTAATTTTTATTTTTAATATAGACTTATATCTACAAAACCCATTTTTTTCTCAAAACTCGTACTCAATGTTTTTATTCTCTTAATGCTAACATTATTATAACTAGTTGAGTATGTATCTAAAAATTTTGTTAGTATTATACTACTGATTAGATGGCGAATCCATTAATAAAAAAGAATTTTGGTACGATACAATATCGCAAAATAAAACAGATATGAAAACCCTATATATAAACGTTTGTTTAGGGGGGGGGGATATTTATATTCATTGAGCCGACATTAACTGAACTATGGCATGTTGACCCGATAAATAAATACAATATCAGGCCTTTAGGATATCATTTTCATTCAATAGTTTAGTTATAATTCATTTTATTAACCTTTCTTACACATTGGCTCCTTCCTGAATTTTATTACGTCACTTTTACCGCCATTCTCATGCATAAATATTTTTCGAATACCTATGTTTTACATTAATGTTATTTTTTATTTACGTGGTCTAAAAATACTATCTTCCTCACTGGATTTATTATAACTTTTGAAAAAATATAACCACTGTTCTAAACCTAATAACCAGAAAAAAAACATACATTTTTTTCCTTTGACGTAAACTATATTAAAGGCAATAACGATCTATGCTTCACTGCTTGTATATTTCCTGCGGTAAAAAGCGGGGGTGGAGTTTTTAATTTACCTTTTGTGATTTCGAATCCTCCCACTTCCTTTTGAAAAAAAATCGACATGCTTGGGAAAGTAATAATTGCTTTGGCAGCAGAACTTTCTTTCTTTCTTTCTTTTTTTTTTTGCACCATCATGTCACCCTTAATAGACGTGGGCGAAAAAAAATGGATTAAAATTTTTCAAGTTGGGTCATACCCTTACGTTATAGAACAAAGGTTAAACACAGAGATAAAGTCCTCTCTAAAATCCGGACGGTAAGCTTTATTCGTAATTTTATTATAATTATTCTTTGAGTTAAATCACTCTATGAAGATATGATATGTGTACTGTATACATATGGTTTTTAATGCGTTGGAAGTCATAATAATAGAAATTCATAAAATATTCTGATTTTTTACCCCGGTGGAGTGGAGTATTAAAAGATGAAACAATTTTGAAACACAAAATTGAGATTAAATTAGCAGCATGTGCTCCAAAGTAGTCACGATGGAACAGAAATATTCAACTAAAAATTATATCTAAGAAACCACAATAGGAATGCATTTAAAGTATCTAATACAGTCATAAGTAATAAAAATAATTATTTTACATTTTAAACAGTTTAAACAATAATAAAAACAAAACTAAAACACGTTTTGTGGTTAAATCTAATCATGTTTTATTCTGAAGCTTCGGTCATTAGTTGGCAGAAGGTTCGGTATTCAGTGCTTCGCGTCATGTTTACTATCAACGGTTTAGAAATCCTTCGTAGCTATTATTTCACCATAACTAGTTTTATTTAAAGATAGTGTATTTTTAACTACCATTAAGCCCTACATTCAGTGGGAGAAGTATAATGTTATGTCCATTTAAAAACGAACCTTACGGATAAAAAAAAATATATATATACATATTATACCGCAAAACATTGAATCCGATGATGGTTTTAAAGCAGTTACCAATCCTCACCATACACAGTTGGCATAAAGTTTTTTCAACAAGCCAAACAACTATTTGAACTTTAAAGCATAAAATTGTATATTTTGTCAAAACATCTTTCCTTAAGCTATTATCAAGCTGCATTGTTTATCATGCTTACAAGAACAACAACAATCTATAAACATAGCAGCCGTAAAACGGGAATTTTTAAACGAACCAAACATTAATTAAAATAAATCCTCCACAAAATCTTTCCACGGGCATAGTTTCAAAAATAGGAAATTCGAAACGCATTCTCCCGAATGTTTACTCTAGGAACGACGAAATATTTGACACCAAAACTTAAGTAAATAAATTGAAAACCATGCTTACAAAATTACGTGTCAAGAAAATTTTGAATGAAAGGTTTATCAACATCTGTCGAGAGAAACTGAAATTTTATTAATGAACTTTGTATTGATTCGGGCCATCTGTTGGTTGCCGAATTGATCGTTTCGGTGTTTTCCAGAAATTTTATTCATCGATCGAGTTGATCAATGGACAGAAAAGGCCGCGAAGAAAGTCGAAGATAAGAAAGGAGCTCATTAAGGATTATGTTGAATAAAATATTAAGTTGTAAATACATTTTTTCTGATGTTGGTTTTCGGAAATCTTTTCATTATTGTGATGGTGGCGATGTTTCTTGAAAAGTCGATATTAAATGTAAGTTTGTTTGCTTCAAAGTTGATATCTGGTAACTAATTCGTGATGAAACATTATTTATTTTTTTTAAAAAAATTTCTTTTTCTCGTTTATTACTAAAGACTATTGGCATTGTGAAGAAAGTTTGGGGGTTTAACCTCCCAGATTCCTTCGTTTTAACACTTATTACAATCTTGAAAAACGTTTTCCATTTTCATATGAGGACTCTTATGACTCTTAAAAAGCAATGCCCCTTAGTGTTTTCATTCGGGAGGATGCCTTAGCTTGCATGTATTTTCCTATTATATGACCTAGAGGAAAGAAATGGAAAATGATAGTTAAAGTACTAAAACTGAAGTAAGATTATACATATTTGTTCAATTTATTTTTAACGATTTTTTTTCAATTTTTATCTGCTTAAAACTTTTACTTGGAACAGTTTACATTAATTTTAGGCTTAAAATAGTTCGCCGTTGCCATATTTATTAAGTTATTTAACGTCCTGTTTATGGGATATTTTGCAGATATGTGAGCAAAATACGACCCTACTTGACTTTACTTTTGCAAACTAACATTACAGAAGGCATTTCTGATCAATTTTGAGCAAATAATTTTAAAATAGTCTAATTTTATGAAAAATGAGTTCGCAAAAAAAAACTTACTTTCTGTGGCTACCCATACTGAATCGTTGCTTGACTGATTTGTTTGAAAATAGCTGTCAATAATTAAACTCTGATGTCCAAATAGTGGCTCTAACTGGTTTTCGCAAGAAGAAGGACTATTTAACTTGTGAAAAACAGCTTTAGTAAAAGGATATACCCTAGCAGCATCATCTCATCGGCCGATGATCGGCCATTCATCGAAACCCGATGAAATTCTCATCGGTCGATGATCCAATATGTCTCATCGGCCAAGCAGAATCCGAGCAGCAAAATCCGATGAGAATACGATGAGATTTGGAGCAATTTACGAGCAGAACAGTCCCGTGCCGAGGAATTTCATCGGGAAACTTGATCGGAAGGATATCGTTTTCCGATGGAATATAGCTCGGCTTATTTTCATCGGGAAAGTTGATCGGAAGGATATCGCTTTCCGATAAAAAGTAGCTCATCGAAAACCGTGCTCGGATACTGATCGGAACGATGTCATCGTGCGTTACAGGATCAGTTTACGATGAGTTTGTTGATCGGCCGAGCAAAATCCGATGAGTTGATGCTACTTGGGTACCCTTTACAGGTTTTTGTATGCAGTAACTAACAAGCGTCCCGTTTTTAGTCTACTGTGCATAGATGGGTTAAAACAAGTATTGCAACCGTTGCCTCATACATGTACTTCTTCTCTCCCACAAAACGGTAACCTTTGAGAGTTTTCCTAAATGTTTCATTAATTTCTATACAGCAAAAATGAGCGAACTTCATATATGCGCACAATAATCGACATTTTCATTGTTCACCAACGATACAGGTACACCAGTGTCAACGACTGCAGTACAGTTCATTACCGATATCGTACATTTTCAGAAAAAATACAACAAATATTTCCAGCTAATAGAGAAAGTACCAGACAAAAAAAACCAGACACAACGAAACAACCACAATTTGTTCTGAAGGCCATTTCGATTATTTTTTAACCTTAACAGCAGTGATGCTCAATATAGCAGGTGAACCCAATACAATACGTCAGAGGGATAAAAAATCGTTTGCTCTCCCCTGATGGGTGATAGAAACACAAGGGAGGGTCGCCGCTAACAAATGAGTGGGTCGACCCTGGCAAGCAATGAAGCCTCATCGATAAACTCGACGAAACAATATTTTTGCTTTTTCATTCAGTGGAAGAAGATTTGAAAGGTCGTATACAAAGAGGCTTGACCTTTTTACTGTTTTAGATGGATTGGGTAGAGAAATGAAATGCTAACTAGTGTTTTCAAGAGATTAATTGGGGGGGGGGGGGGGGGTTCAGTGTACATCGCGAACTGGCTCTGCTTACTTCTTAACTGATTTATTATATTAACCATTCTTTTCAAAACAATTAAAAATTTGGAAGATTCCAATTTCAACTTGTGTCTGTCATTTTATTTTATGCTATTTAAAAGTCAAATTTTGAAGTAAATATGCTTGAAAATTTAATCAATTTAAGAGCCATATTTTCCGAAAACAGTTAAGATATTATATAGCAAGGTACATAGATTCGAAGGTGAAAATTTTTGTGTTTAAGTAGCTCAGAATAAATCTCAATAAATATAGCTTTCAGGAAGATATTAATGAATCATCGCTTGAAAGGGACTTTTTTTTTTCGAAACTAACAATTTCATTTCCGAACAAATCTCAATATTGAAGAGTTAAATACAAGTCAAATTAATTTATTCTAAATTACTAATAACGTTTAATTAAATACGTTTTGAGCGTGTTCAGAAACTTCTGCTTCTCTGTTTATTAGTTTTCAGTTATCTGTCTACCATATATAAATCAGGGGCACCTATCCTTCTATCAAGAGCAATAGCGTAATGGTGCACACTTCAAATTTCACGACCCCCCCCCCTCCTCTCCACACGTAATAGCCTTCCCAAAATGGAAAAAAGTACCCCTAAAAACACCTCTGAAAAATGTCAATGGCGCAGTCTGCGCCTTTGCCATTCTAGTAGATCACATCTGCATTTGTTGATCTATTACACATTTATACATAAACAACACATACATTTATTCATTTGTTCAATCATTTTCATGTTGGGATCATGGTTTTCTCTGCATATTTTTAACTTTTCTCCTTTTTTTCGAGAAACACTGAAGCTCCATCAAAAAATGCAACAATATTTTAAGTTATTGTTAACGCTTCGCAAAACTCAATTGTCTACAGAGGGAAAATATGTAATAAATGCTCAAATCAAAAGTAAATTATTTCACTCAGTCGATAAGAGAATAGAAAAAAGTGTAGTGATATTTCTACCCGTGAACATACCGCTTGAAACATTTAAAAAGTTAAAAAAAAAATGAGCACTCATTTTTACTATTTCATAAAAAAAAATTCCACATAAAACTATTAAAGATGTTTTTTATAAACAAATTAACAGAATAGAATTCAAAGAAAGTTAAAATTCATCAAACTAATGCGTCAATTGAGTGTAGTACAGTATAACGATCTACTTCCAATATCGATACAGAAAAGTTACATCATTGTACCTCTGCTACCATCTGGTGGACTTTTCTAGTACTAATTTATGAGAGAAATAAAACAAAGCAAAAAAAATTGGTGCACTAACCTATAGAACCAGCACTGCATTTTGTTTCCTAACTTTTGATTCAAAAGTATTTTCAGCGCCGAAAATGAAATGACTACTTTTGCATTTCCTTTGTCATTGCAATTGCTCATTTTTCGGAAAATGCTAATTTTAAAATTACGAAAACTAAAGAAGTTGCAACTGTTATGTAAAATGAAAATTTTTTTGTGTATAGTTTATTGTTTTTATTATATACGTTTTAAAGCAATGCAATAATTATATTTAAAAAGGTTATTGGTCTGAATAACTAGACAATGTCTAGTTATTCAGACTATGTTCTGATGTGTGTTCTAGTTATTCAGACTATGTTCTGATGTATGTTCTAGTTATTCAGGCACTAGACATCATGTGTTTAGAAATCTCATAAAACGAGACTAAACTTATTGTCATTGCATATTTTATTAATTAGTTGAAGAGATTGTTTTTTTTTTTTTTTTTTTTTTTTTTGTGGTCTGGCAGGGTTTTAAAAATAACACATCCCCAGTAGTTCGTACAAGATAGCGTAAATTGAAGCGTACGTATCTTCCTTGCCTTTATTTCACAGCCGTATATTGTTGGATATTACTCAAAGGATGCTTCAGATGAGGAATTGCACAAAATGATCCATATGTAATCATGATTCCATTACCGTTGCATAATGTTGATATGAGTTACGAGGATGAGAAACTACTTACTTTCAAACTTCAATTCGACATTCAGAAAGCGAACAAACAAAAAGCCAATGAATCACCACAAGTTGAGGTGTGCACTTCGATTAAGGGTGCTTTAATAGAGGTAAGGGTTAAGGTCTTTGTTATAGTCCCTGGATTATCTGGGCTTAAGTTCATTATAGTCTTGCGCTGACTGCTTTGCTTTTTTTTTTTTTCCCAATGAGAAAATCCTGAATTTTGCTTTTAACCTTTAACCATGCAAAAGTCGTTGTTAAAAGTTAATTTATTTAATTGGAAAAATGATATTTTCAATTAAAAATAGGATATATTGCTTCCAAAGCAACAACCATAGTTTTTAACCCTGTAAGAACAATTGTGCACATCAGTCATTTCAATCTCATCGGTTCTTTTTGCCCACTAAATTATCGAACACAAACAATGTACAAATCATACACTTTTTCCCTGCTGTTGAGATATTAGAATAATTTTATGAGCAAGAAAGTCAAGTTATTTCAAAATATATATATATACACTGTAATTAAATTTTGAAAACATCGTAAAGGAAATGCACTGTTTAAAAACATCGCTCGCATTCATACTACCAGCTTATTCTTCTACTTCTTCTGTTTTTTCTTTGTTCAAGATTACCTTTGATTGAAGAATAATATAAAATATTGTCATAAATCGCTGCATATTTTTTTCCTTTTAATAGCAAATCAAGAATTCTGAGGAAAATTATTGTGGTTTTGTATCTCTATTTTGGTATGCGTACAATTATGTCCCACCTATGCATAAGAAATTTACAGAACCAATTTTTTAAAACTTGTATAAAATGTTCATGCTCAACCTCAAAGCTTATGCTCCTTAAATGATTCAACAAAATAACTAATTTTTCTTTCTTTTAATCTGAAATTCAGCTTTTGGACACCGAAATGATACGCATCAAGCACAGCCCAAATCTACCACCAGAAACTAAAAACTTTCAAACAAAAGGTCCAAAACCAATCTGTCAAAGCCCCTTACCCATCAAGACGGCTGAGGAAAAATTTCCACACTGCAGCCTCGGATGCGGACTTCGAAGTCAATCTTCGCAGCAGGAAACGGTTTTTAAATTAAAGTTTTTAAAAAGTTTTTAAATAAAAGATTTCCAAATAATAAATTTTATTTAAAAAGTTTTTAGTCTGTGACGTAATATTTGTTGCGCAGTTGTCCTCTTTAACCCATGACGTAACAGTTTCTACGGACCTACTCTTTCTGTTCTGTTTATTTACCTTCGCGTTTTTCGCATTCCTGGTTCACTTGACTGTGGTTAGTTGAACCATCCTCATTTTCGCACTGATGATGGGGCTTCATATGTAATAGCCCCGAAATAGCTATTTGCTAGAATTTTCAAACTCTTTTTAAACATTTTATTTGTACTTTTGGACACGTTGTCTTGTATTTTTAACTTTATTACAAATTATTTACAATTTTTTACAAATGTGTGTAAAATGTCCATATTCCAGCTCAAAGTCTATGCTCCTTAAATGATTCAACAAAAAAACTAATTCAGTTATTTTTTTTCATCTGAAATTTAGCTTTTGGACACCGAAACGATGTACATCAACCGCAGCCCAAGTCGACTGCCAGAAACTAAAAACTTTCAAACAAAAACTCCGAAACCAATCTGTCAGAGCCCCTTACTCATCAAGATGGGTGAGGAAAAATTTCCACGCTCTAGCCTCGGGTGCGGCCTTCGAGGTCAAGCTTCGCAGCAGGAAACGGATGGCCAATTACCTATTTCTCCAAAGCATGGCAGACGCTCCAGATGTGCCTCCACAATCCCCCCACCAACAGATTCTTATCACCCTATAACGGTAGAAGCCATGAGAGAGGCCCACGTGAAAGGGGGTTACCCGATACTTTTAATTCAATTTAGAGATGGAATCAGAAGAGATGGGATACTACTACAGGTTGCTGATTGAGTGCGACAAATTTTATCAATGAGCCAGCAGGTTGGAAAACGAAAATTGAAACCGAAGCGGGTAGGAATACTGGAATGGAATGGCGTTGATTAATTCTGACTTTTCTACTGTGGTGGATTTGCGGTGTCCTTTTTGAAACATTAGTTGCCATTAGTCCCCCCCCCCCTTTTTTGTGTTTGTTCCTTATTCAAATTGAAGGCATTCGTTTTCACTGATTGGGATCTAATATACGTCAGAATTATCTGATATTCGTAATCTTCTTATGTTCTTGATTGGTTGTCTACTTTTTTTTTTTGCTTGTATTGCAGGAGATGGAAATTAGCTTATGCACTGAAATCAAGATCGGAAAATTTTATGAAAGTATTTTGAAAATTGTCGTAAGATTGTTTCCTAAATAATAGCCCCTTTTCGAGTTAAAAATTGATTAAGTTCGCTAGATAGTATCACTTGATATAAATTACAGATAATATGGTAAACGTAATTAAAAGCAATCATTTTTTTACAAACAACGTCTCCTTTTAACGTATAACAATATCAAAAGCTAGTGAATGGTGTCAACAAACAATTGTGTAAAAAGTATTGTTTAATACCCAACTTTGCCTTCAATTCAAGAGTTGAACCGTGTTATTGCTGAGGTCTCTTACTGGTATGCTAATTTTATTTTAGCTACCAGTTTATTGGCATTATTTGCTTTTTTAAATGATGGAACCCTGATACAGACTGAGTGTGACAAATTTTATCAATGAGCCAGCAGGTCGGAAATCAAAAGTTGAAACCGAAGCGGGTAGGAATACTGGAATGCAATGGCGTTGATTAATTCTGACTTTTCTACTGTGGTGAAGTTGCGATGTTCTTTTTGGAATATAAGTTGCCATTAGTTCATTATTCTTTTATTGTTTTTATTCAAACTGAAGGCATTCTTTTTCAGTGATTGCGATCTAATGTGCGTCAGAATGATCTGATATTCGTAATCTTCTTATGTTCTTGATTGGTTGTCTCATTTTTTGCTTATATTGCAGAGATGGAAAATAGCTTACGCACTGTAATCAAGATCGGAAAATGTTTGTTTGTTTCAAATGGGGCTGCGTTTAGCTTCATGCCATTTGCAGACCTAGTGCATTCCCCAAAGCGGCATCCACTCTTTCATGCGGCACCACCATCGGTGGGATACCATTGCCACAAGTATTTTTGACGTCCAGTTTCCCCACTAGATGGAGGCACCTGGGCTCTATTTGATGCGAAACTGCACCAGGAATTTAATTTTGCCACGAGATACTATAAGCCAAACAAGTACCCGAGGGATCTTTTACATGCCGCATAATCATACGACATGAGCGCTGTCGATTTTCTGCATCATGAAAATCCACCAACTGGAGCCGGGTTCGAACCCGCGCTTTTGGGCGTAAGAGGCCAGCGTCTTAACCACTATACCACTCTGTCGGCAGATCGGAAAATGTTATGAGAGTATTTGGAAATTGACGTAATATCTGTACCTCAGAGCCAGACTAACGTAAGGCCATTTTTGTCACTTTTCAGTAGAGGGCAAAAACGATTTTCGGATGCATGCAAAGGATGAGACTCGTGCTTTTTTAATGCTGCTAAATAATTGTGAAGGAATTAGCTTTATAGAATAACATTCTCATGGGTCGACGCAGAATGAAATTCTTCATACAATGCAGCAAAAAAGTGAAAATTGCCATTTTTGGAATTACGTCGTTCTAGTTCTGAGGTACAGATATTATTAGCAAAATGATGGACTTTTTTCGCGTTAAAAATTAAATTCGCTAGCTAGTGTCACTAGATATAAATTAGAGATAATATGGTAAACGCAATTAAAAGCAGTTTTTTGTTCAAACAACGTCACTCTTTTTGATATATTAACAATGGGCCGTGGTGGCCCGATCGGTAAGGCATCGGACTCGTGTCTGGAGGGGCCCGGGTTCGATCCCAGCCGATCAAAGATCCACCGTCTTGATTAATGGTGGCTGGGAGGAGTTAAAAATGTCGTGGTCACAAAGTCCTCTAAGTGAAACGATACCTCTTGGGGTGCCGGGCCTAGGGTTTGATCGACCCTAGGTTCTGGTTCAAAATTAAGAACAGAGCGCTCTTCAGGGCCCTATCCCGGTTAAACCACGAAGCTGTGGTAGGTACGGGGACCCTGGAGTGTGAAATGAAATGAAATGAGATATTAACAATGTCAAGAGTTATAAAATTGCGTTTGTATCAGTTTCCATTGCAAACTTTTACTCTCACGATCTTTTCATGACGTCTATTGATTTCATTGTGACTGCACTGTTTTCAAGGTCAAACGGTGCACAGCTAATATAAACACTCCAGTTTATGAAAGAAAAAAAATATCTCGTAATTAAAAATTGCTTAAGTAATGATTAAATGTCTCATTGAGTTACATTTTGGAAGAAAAAAAATCCTATAAACTAATGAATATATGTTTAACCACACATCGTTATATTGATTAAGTCCTCAGTACAAAAAAAAATGAACATGTTTGTGTATACTACATTGAAAAAAAAATCTAGTACGTTCTGATATGAAACTTTATTATTGTTAAGAAAATACTAAAACTGCAATGTTTACTCTTATTGATAAATAAGAATTTCATTGGAAAATCAGGATTTATCGTTTTAAAATTCTTAAAACTACTTCTATTTCTAATTAATGCTCAAAATCTGAAATATTTTTTCTTGAGAAAATACTAATTGGAGACAATCTTTTTTAGACTCTGCACATTTTTACACGGAACGAAATCTAAATAGAATCTGAAGAAGAATCGAATAACTATGATATCCTGTTTCATTTAAAAATATACGAGTTTGCGTTGTTCTCGTTTTTTAAAAAATCTCAGTTTGTATTTCTCATTATGTCTAATGATCATTTTAATTGCACTCCACAGCGACTAAAATTTTAGAAATATTAACGTATGGTTATTAATTTGTTCTTTGCTGATTGAGCGGTATTTTTACAGCGTTTATCTCAAAAAAGCAAAGTTTTTGAAAGTTAATAGTAAAACGAAAAAAAAAAAGTCTGTATTTATAAAACTCTAATTCCTAGAAGTTTGTTTTATTCAAGTTAACCGCTTCAAGCTTTTTAACGAGATTTGTTTAAATTCCAGTGGTTTTTTAATTTTCAGTCTCTGAGCAAAGCCACAAACAAAACAAAGAAAACTATTTGAAAATAAGCATTATTTGAATTGAATTTAAACAATATCACGTATTATTTTGATAAATATTTTTCTTATAAATTTTACAACTTTCTTTTTCAAATGAGGAAGTTCAATCCTTTCAATAACATCCAATTTACGGCCATTTGTAAAGAGACGCCTTGTAGGCAGGCCATTGTCGTCCGTAACACAGATCAACAAAATCTGACTTAACTATCAAAAGATGGTGACGCCACTTATCTTTGCTTCTACAATGCGGATCTGAGGCTGAATGGGAATGAAAGTTTTGCTATCCTCCTATACCTACGCACTGTAAAAAATGAATGGTGTTTTTACAGTATAATATAGCTAATTTTACAGTAATTAACTGTAAAATTGCTACTTTTAAAATAATAAACTGTAGAATTGCTAATTTGACAGTTTATTACCGTGCATTTTACAGTTTTTAACTGGAACCTCTTCTCCCAGTATTATACTGTTGTTTTTACAGTATAATACAGTTAAATTTTACGGCAATAAACTGCAAATTGTCTCCCTTTACAGTAAGAAACTGAAATTGCTAGCTTTGCAGTTTATTACTGTGCATTTTACGGTTTTAAATTGCAACTTGGTATGCCAGTATTATACTGTAAAAACAACAGTTTGCTTTTTGCAGTGCGGTAAATTGCATAACGACAGATTCCAGGACCTTGAGGCCCACAGAATTGACGAGGACGTACTTAAATCATTTATGGTCTCTTACATCGAACCCGCATTGCCCACAAGCCCGATTTCCCAACTGTTGGCGTCTCTAGTTTTACAGAAATTATTTTCAAAGTTGATTATTCCACAAAACCTATTCAAAACAAACTTTTAACTCATTACACAGGCCAACAAAAAAAACCTTTTTGAAAACTTTTTTAATTTTAATAGCTGATCTTGATAGATTTTTATGTGCTGAATCCAAATCTGCTTGTAGTTTTTATGTATCACCCTTAGTTTCCAAGCAAAATGTATTTTATTGTATAGTCTAATACCCATTTACAGTATATAGGGAAATCAATGAAACACTGTAGAATCGTAAAAATGGTTTGTATTTACAGTAAAATACTTGGAATAGTAATTTTATGTGATGATACAAGGTTCACTTGTCAACTGGAATTGCTTTATATTTTCTTTCCCTTTTTTCCTTGAAGCTTCTTGTGTAGCTTTTCCTGCGATGAATAGCTTGCTGAACTTCTCGGTGAAGTGACAGTAATCCCCCATCATGTTGTAGCATGTGTTTCAGCAGTGCTGCCAACATCATCTTTGTTCATTAGACCTATTTTTTCATGTTATCTTAACTATGAAAAAGCTGTTAAATTCTAAAAATGTTTCTTTATTTCATGAATGTAACTATAAAATGTGAATAAATGGTGGGTGATACAACTTTTTAAGCATCATATTTGGATTCAGCAACCTAAACAACATAAGAATAAGGTATTTTCATTAAAAAAGTTTTTTCATCGTTGGCCTGTGTTATCAATCATTGAATACTTTAACCCTTAGCTTGGCACATATCAAAAATTTAAAAATTTTGACAAAAAATTTTTATTTTAGTTTTTTTTTGGGGTAAAATGCATAAATATTATATAGTTTAAAAAAATTTCATGGCAAAAAATGAAAAGAAAATCGGTTTTATTAATTGCGTATCCTGTAGAATAAACTGCCAAAGTAGCAAATAAGAATACATAAAAACTTTTTATAAAATTTAATCAAGTATTTATTTACAATACAACTACATCCATCTATAAATTATTATATAAATCAAAATACAAAAGAAATTAAAAAATTAAAGAGAACATACCTGTAATCTACGTGACGCCATGTTGTTTTGGTAGAACACACTGTAACACTTATAAACTTAATACTGAACGCGTTGCTTTGTAATTAGCCATAGTAAAGACATATGTTGAAAAAGAAGGTTCGAATAATGCTATAGGTTAAAAGCCAGCCCCCTAGAGGCCGCCTAATTCAAATGAAAAAATGTAGAAAGTCATGTAACCTGTAGGATACATTGCCAAACTAAGAGTTAATAACAGTGCATAATCCAGTTTAATTCAACATCCTTTTATTCGTGCTTATTTTCCCCAATTTTGCATCAATGTGAACATTTTTAATTAAATTTAACATAAAGTATACCGTAAAATGGGGTTAATCGGAACACTTTTCAGCTTTGATTGTAAAAAAAGCAGTTAAAAGATTTTTTTTTAATTTGATTTTTTGGGTAAAAACTTCGGTCTTGCTTAACTTTTGATATTCCAAGCAAAGACAAAATATTTTGAACAATTATTATTAAAATATATAGGAAATTATGGGTGTTCCGAATCACCCCGCAGATTGGGGTCAATCGGAACACATGTTAAAATTTCTATTTTTTTCAATTTAACGTGTAATAGGACTCACAAACATGAGTAATATTGGTGGGGGAGAATAAGAACAGATAATTACTGTCAAATAAATGCATAATTTCAATACCAGTAAACGTTTATAATTTGTCAAAATTCAAAATTATTTTGAACTTATGAAAAATGAAAAGTAATTTTAAGAAATGCTTTTGAATTGAAATACAAAGATTTAACATGAATGGAAGTCACTCATGTCGTCCACAAATATGTACTTGTCCTTAAAACTAGCCATTGTGACTTGGCTTAAGTTTTTTCCTAACATCTCCTGGAATGAACTCTGCCTTTTCTTTAGTTTCTTGAAATCTCTGGGTTTCGGGGATTGTCCTGAAAGATTTTTTCGCTTATTCATCATTGTCTGTGTGCTGGACTTTTACTACATAGTTTATGTGACTTTCCCCCGCGTATTTTAAGTAAAAAGAAGTCTCCTGGAGAAAAAATCTTTTGAAATCTGCAACTTTTTGACATTCTAAGATCTAGTTGCTCACGAGAAGAGATAAACAGTAATAAATCCTTGTCCTTGTCTTGATTAGAAGAATTGGGGTTAGAATCTTGATTTTTCAAACAGTTTCCTTCTAATAAGTTTGAATTGGAACAACAGAACTAAGTGTTCCGATTCACCCCGCAAATTTTTTTCCTATGGCATTTTTCAGAATTCTTCATTTTTATGACACAATTTATAAAAAATCTAAATTCTAATGTGGTATTCTGTTGTTCAGATACATGTATAGTTGAAACATACCACTCTTAGTTTTTAAATATAAGAAAGTTAGTTCTTGCATATGAAGTTTTGCAGTTTATGAAAATGTGATATTTTCTAGCATTCCACGTGCAGCCCTAATTAGAAGCCAGTAGCGTTGCCAGATTGACAAAAGCAATTTTTTCCTACTTCCTATGATCTTATCTTTCTAAAAAAAAATTCATGGCGAAAAATACCCAATAGTATATTTATGAGGAATTTCTTTGTAGGGTCGCGAAGTTTTGTTCCGATTGACCCCGCTGTTCCTATACACCCCATTTTACGGTACTATAAGATGCATAAAGTATAGAATGTTACGGTGGAAAAATTAGTGGCGAGCATTAAATTAGCACACTATAAAATTTTTTAAAGACACATTGACTCTTTAAACTCTTTAAAGAATACTACACTCCAAAAAATAAACTAGCTTTTATAAGATAATGCTGTGAACAAAGGTTCCAGTTTAAAACTAAAATGAGCAGTAAGAAACTAAAATTAGCAATTTTATAGTTTATTACTGTAAAACTAGCAATTTTACAGTTTATTACCATAAAATTAGCTGTATTATAGTGTAAAAACAACAGTATAATACTAGCAGCAAAGGTTCCAGTTTAAAACTGTAAAATGTACAGTAATAATCAGTAAATTAGCATTTTTTTTACCTTATAATAATTTTACTACCATACAATATGCTTACTTTATTGCCCTATAATATGCTTATTATATTGCCATATAATATGCTTATTATATTGCCATATAATATGCTTATTATATGGCCATATAATATGCTTATTATATTGTCATATAATATGCTTATTATATTGACATATAATATGCTTATTATATTGCCATATAATATGCTTATTATATTGCCATATAATATGCTTATTATATTGCCATATAATGTGCTTATTATATTGCCATATAATATGCTTATTAGAGGGCAATAAAGTAAGCATAATACTAGCAGCTTAATATACAGCATAATACTAGCAGCAAAGGTTCTAGTTTAAAACTGTAAAATGCACAGTAATAAACTGTAAATTAGCAATTTTTTTTACCTTATAATAATTTTACTACCATACAATATGCTTACTTTATTGCCCTATAATATGCTTATTATATTGCCATATAATATGCTTATTATATTGCCATATAATATGCTTATTATATTGCCATATAATATGCTTATTATATTGCCATATAATGTGCTTATTATATTGCCATATAATATGCTTATTATATTGCCATATAATATGCTTATTATATTGCCATATAATATGCTTATTATATTGTCATATAATATGCTTATTATATGGCCATATAATATGCTTATTATATTGCCATATAATATGCTCATTATATTGCCATATAATATGCTTACATTATTACTATACACTTAGCTGCATTATACTGTAAAAATACCATTTTATTTTTTGCAGTGTAGACTAAAAGAGAAAAAAAACTACCTCTACGCCGAGTGAACTTCTAAGAATCTTTACAGGCAAAACGCGACTTATACTTGAAGACACTTAAGAAGGAAAATGTTTTCAAAGACACTCTGAACCTAATTTGTCTGAAACTAAAACACATTAAAGTCCCAATAAATGTTGAAACATTCTTTTTGACTTCTCGAAACGAAAATAGCATTTGATTTCTAATCTCTGCCGCTACTGAAATATTAAGTTTTATCGCATGCACAAGCAAAGAAGTGACTCAAAATAATCGATACGACAATCATAAAGTCATTAAAAATGCCAATGGAAATCGAATTATTCCGACATTTTCATCCGAAACTCGTTACGAAGTTGAAAAATGAATTCCCCAGAAAGATCAGAAGCAGAAAAAAAAAGGAGAGAAAAAAAAATCCAATTGAGACTTTTTTCTGAGCCATATCCCTACAGTCAGGTGCACATTGGGCGGGAAACACATTTTTCCAAAAGTGGACTCAACTGAAAACATTTGTTTTGTTTGATGTGGAGATGAAAAAAAAAATGTATATTTTTTGAGTCGGTATTGCTCTAATTCTACCATGCAAGTTATTCCTGCGTCAGGAGCAATCATTGTGCGCTTTTTTATATCCAGCTTGGCAAAGAAATGCTGTGAAAAATTCAAAAGAAATTCGAAAGGAGGGGGGGGCGGGATAGGAAAAATCCACCCTTGGTTCTCTTTTTTTTTTACTGTTCTGGAAAAGGAATAGCCGGGGACGAACGGTCGGAACATTTGCATTTGTTATACTCAACTACACGGTACTTTACGAAGCTCTTGCGAACACCTGAGCTTCTTTCGCTTTCCAATAGGATCACGGAAAAAGTTTTTGGTAAATTTATCATTCTTCTATTACTAGAGGCGAGCACGGGGCCTACAAAAGCGAAAGACATGTTTGGCCGCGAATTTTGGAATTCAATGCCAGGAAAAAGAAAATCATTAAAATCAATGTTTTTTTCTGATTCAGTGCGATGGTAGTACACTAAAAATTGAATACTGTTTTTAGAGTATAATACAGTTAGTTTTATAGTAATAAACTGTAAGAATTTCTAATTTTACAGTCATAAACTGTTAAATTACTAATTTTACAGTTTATTACCGTGCATTTTACAGTTTTAAACTGAAACCTCGGCTGCCAATATTATAAGGGTTTTTTTGCTGTATAATATTGCTAAGTTTTACAGCAACAAACTGTAAAAGTTC
>JAXGGA010016953.1:0-25495 GCA_038373865.1 Uloborus plumipes | reverse complement strand
CTTTTTTGTTTCGTTTGACTTTGTTTTGGACTTGGCGATATTTTTTTAGATGCATCAAGCCACTTTTAATGCTTTTTTCGTCTCTTTTATTTGTAACGGGAAAGTAGGCTAAAAAAGGACGTCGTAAACATTTAATACTTGAAAAAAGCAGAAACAACCCATGTACAGGGGTTACTTTATGACTCTGTTTTGGCAGTTTTTCGTTTAAACTAGATAAAAAAGATTCAATCTCAGATTGATTCGTAACTGTAAAAATTATTTAGATACGTTCCTTGAAAGTAATGGGCAGTTAATGTGCATTAACTCTGACTGGAACATATCTGGGAAAAAACAGGAAAATTAAAACACTAAAAGTCACGTTCTTGGAATCAATCGGGAGCCTTAAATTTATTTCTCTAAAGCGTTTAGCACTATCTCGATTTATCAGAAAAGCTGCTAAAGCGTTTTAGCAAATGTGGCCGAAGCTAATGCAGGATTGCAAACAAATAACAAATATCTTATTTTCTTGCAATGCAAGCAAAACTAATGTCCAAAGACGACATTTCACCTTTAACAGGGTTCCTGTCAATCTGTGTGCCATTATTGTGCTGAAGGCGAAATACTAAAAGAAAAATGCATAACTTATTTTAAAACTAGTAGTTAAACATATTTTTCTCAACAATAAGATGACTGCATTCATACAACATACAGTAAGTCAGGAAAAAAAAAAAAAAAACAATACGAGAATACTTGATTTGAATCGGAAAGTCGTGGAAACCTGTAAAACCCCGAAATGTTACCAAGAAATTATCTGTGAATTTTCGGAATTTTTTTACAGTATATATGCACACAGTTAAAAAAAGTTCTGACATTTTACGGTAAAAATTACTGGCATCAATGTTGCCAGTAACTTTTACTGTGAAATAATTTGTTACTGTAAAATTATACGGAAGAAAAAACTAGAATTAAAAAGCGCGAGATACGAACGAAAAGGATCGAACCCGGGATCCAATTTTTTCACACTGCTTTACTATCCACTGTACCAGAGGAGACACATCAGGAGAGCGGATATAGGGTGTCATCTGCATCTCACAATAAGTCACGTGGTAGTCAACTGGCGCTCTAATTGCAATTTTTTTATCGGTACAATTTACTGTAAAAAAATTCTGTACTGTAAACGCTACATTTTACAGTAACATTTACCATAAAGCTTCCTGAATTTTTGACAGTGTAGCTACGCTCTTTGATTAAGTAATAACATTTTAACGCAAATTAATTATTAATGTACTATTCAGTGTGAAATGATAATACTGGTCACAAAGTCAGCGCATATTGTAACAATGTAGTGTCACAAGACTTTATTTTAACATTCGAAACGAGTGGAAGAATACGTATATGGAAGTACAAACTTCACAAACAATCTTAGCTATTTCCTACTTTTCTTCAATCGCCCCATCCCTCTTCTACAAATACTATAATCCACAAAGTTGTATCTCTCTGAGAATCCATGGAAACAAATTATCTTTATTAATGATGACGGCACTGTTTAAAACTGAAACAGCTGGTATAATATTCTTAAGTTATGTGTTATTACATTCTTAAGTCGCGAGTATTTCTTGATTTGAATTGCTTATCTCTTACTGACATCGGACATCTGTTCACATAAACATTGAAATCTGCCGACTAAAAGAGCCATTTTCATCTACTACATTGCTACCCCACAACTCTTTCAAGATTTGGTTTTGTCGCTATAATATTAAAACAGCATAATATAAGTTGAAGCAAATGCACCCACAGCTCAATCATAGCATCCTAAGACTGCAGTTTCGTCCTTATTATGGACTCCTTAGTTAGGAATAACCAATGATCAAGCCGGAGGCAAAGATCCTCTTACTGTATTATTTTTTTCCAAACATAATTTCAAATTTTCATTAATTTTTGGCATTTAGACAATTAATTTTACATTTTAAAAAGTTTCCAAACTTTAGCTAATATTAATTAAAATTACGGAAAATATCTTCACGTGTATTCCGAATCTTATGAGGACGAAGTGATACCCCACAAAGATATTGTCGATTTTAATGTAAATCTTAGCAACAGGCATTTTTTCATAGGTCTAAACTTTAATTTCCTTGCTGGAAAAGACACCATTAACGAGCACTGTCCCATAAAAAGTGCCATCGGGCGTTAACGAAATTGGAGCTATTAAACGAAACCTACCCGGAACAAGCTGCATCGCCTATAACGACCAATTAAGCAATTTTATGGAGCCCGGAGATGCCTTTGATAAAGTGTACTTAAGCTTTTACTCAATGTTATTTCTGAACCACTGAAGTAAAGAAGTCAGTTATCTGCTGTATGTCCAGCAACACATTGAGAAAGCTAATCGTAAAACCGTATTCTTGCATTCTATTAAATTTCTTACTGCTAATGGTGTTGTACTCTAAAATTATTTGCGTTCTGGATGCTTCCTTGTAAGACACTCCTTTATAAATATTATAAAGTTAAGGATACATTCGTATGAGAATGCTAGTACAAATTCGTTTATTCAGTGATTATCTGCATCACTGAAAGAGTCTTGACTTCGTTTTTGTTTTACAATGAATACGGAGGCTAAGGTGAAAATAAAAGCATTTGGAATAATTTGTTCACTTAATTGTTTACTTCAATTTCTGTTGTTTTTTACGGTTATTTTTCGTTGAATTAACGTAGACGCATTTTATGCCTTCTTAAAAATGAAAAAAGTGATTATTTTATTAACACAAGTATTTTTTTAATCATTGGAATTCTATCGAAAGGAAATAAAAACTGTTTCTTTTTTTGTTTATTTTGTTAAGTTGTAAGTTTGTCATTGCAAAAAAAAAAACACGCTTCTATGAATGCCCCATGATTATTTATATAGAGAAATACATCAGTTATCAAAAATACTTGAAGTGATTAACTAAAGTAATGGGCTCCTAAAATGTATCTAACAAATTAAAAACATGAACCGTTGAATTATTTTAAAGCGTCACTCACCTTTTCAAACGCTCTTAAATCAACTAATACTTCAAGCGCACACCTCTTCACTCTTTGAAGCCGGCGCTAAGAGCCGTGCAATGACGCAGGTAGCCACTCTACGAAGATTCCACCATTTTGGGTAATTACAACGAGATTTAATATTGCATTACGAATGTCGCTCACGAGCACCCGAGCGTCGGCGTTTACCTCTCCGCGAGCACTTAAATGTATCTTAGATACTTTAAGCCATAAATATGTCACGGCCCTGGTTCAATAACTAATTAAAGCGGGACGGTCAGTGTAACATTATTAATTAAGGAAAACCTTTGAAGGACCAGGTTTCACGGAGAAACTGATGCTTAAAATTTAATATTCCGTTCGGAAGGGGGAAATGTGGGCTGTACGGTTTAATTAAGTATGAAAGGCTGCTTGATTTTCGGAATTGCAACATATTTCACATGACTCTCTTAGGGTTCTGAGGGGGTTTAATTATTTGGGAAACGAAGTTGTAAGACATAAAACAGAGGAATTAGAAAGCACTTTAAATCCATTTTTGGTGTAATTAAAAGTTTTGAAATAACCAGTCACCACATTTCTGGTTTACTGATTGATTGAAAATGACAGATTCTCTCTTTTTTTTTTAAATTATTGTGCGATTGTTTAAGAAATCAAGACAGTTTTCTTTTTAACTTTTTTAAGTTTAATGTTTCGAGGCTTCACTTTTTAGTTGATTTACTTTTGACATTTTTTTTTTCTATTTCGGGATTTTTTTTTTTTCTTTAACGACCAGCTCAAATGTGCAGAAGCGGAAGTATACTGTTGTGAAAAAGTAAAGGGCAGTATTTGCAGAAAGGACTTTTTGAGGTAGTTGAAGAAATGTGGTAGTTATTCCATTTTACAATAGGGAAATTTTTCATTTTTACGTTTTTTCTAGCTTAATGTTCAGCGGGAACCAAATAAGAAATTTTGTTCAATAAAGTTGAAGTACCAGAAATTAAAAAAAAAATAATAATAAATAAAAACTACCCTTTACCCTCCCACGGCAGTAGGCGGTATACCTTTAAACGTTTGGTGTGAGAAAAACAACGTTAAATTTACCTAAGTAGCCAAAAAAGAAAAATCCCAAACGTCTGTCCAAGAATTCAAAATGGAGAATAGTATATAATATATACTATTCTATATATACACTGAAGTGACAAAAGTCATGGGATAGCAATATGCAAATTTTCAGATGGCAGTAGCATCGCATAGAACAGGTATAAATGCGCAGTGCTTTTACAGAGCTTTCATTTCTGTTCAAGTTATTCATGTGAAGAGGTTTTAACGTGATGATGACCGCACGACGTGAATTAACAGACTTTGAACGCGGAATGTTAGTTGGAGCTAGACGCATGGGTCATGCCATTTCGGAAATCGTTAGAGAATTCAACATTCCCAGATCCACTGTGTCAAGAGTGTGCCGAGAGTATGAAATTTCAGGCATAACATCCCACCATGGACAGCGCAGTGGTCGACCGCCTGCACTTAAAGATCGAGACCGGCGACGTCTGCAAAGAGTCGTAAATTCTAACAGACAAGCAACACTGCGTCAAATCACCGTAGAAATCAATGTGGGACGTACAATGGACGTGTCTGCTAGAACTGTGCGGAGAAATTTGGATTTCTTGGGGTATTCCAGCAGAAGACCGACTCGAGTGCCTTTACTGACAGAACGACATCGCTTGCAGCGACTCTCGTGGGCACGTGAGCATATCGGTTGGTCCCTAGATGAATGGAAAACCGTGGCCTGGTCCGATGAGTCACGATTTCAGCTGGTAAGAGCCGATGGTAGGGTTCGAGTGTGGCGCAGACCCCACGAAGCCATGGACCCAAACTGTCAGCAAGGCACTGTTCAAGCTGGTGGTGGCTCCGTAATGGTGTGGGCTGTTTTTTCATGGCATGGACTTGGTCCTCTAGTGCGACTGGACCGAACATTGACTGGAAATGCTTATGTGCAGCTACTTGGAGATCACTTGCAGCCATTCATGGACTTCATGTACCCAAACAACGATGGGATTTTTATGGATGACAATGCGCCATGTCACCGGGCCACAACTGTTCGCAATTGGTTTGAAGAAAATTCTGGACAATTCCAACGAATGATTTGGCCACCTAGATCGCCCGACATGAATCCCATTGAGCATTTATGGGACACCATCGAGAGGTCTGTTCGTGCCCAAAATCCTGCCCCATCAACGCTTTCACAATTATGGACGTCTATCGAGACAGCATGGCTCAATATTCCTGCAGAAGACTTCCAACGACTTGTTGAGTCCATGCCACGTCGAGTTGTTGCACTTCGCCGGGCAAAAGGAGGGCCGACACGATATTAAGAGGTATCCCATGACTTTTGTCACTTCAGTGTAATATAATATATACTATATCCTCCAACGTTTGGTGTGAAAAAAATTTAACCTTCGTTCAAGTAGCTTAAATGACATTCACAAAAACTAAACATGCAGTGCCAAATAGTGAATTGTTTGTGATTGTTTTGATCATGTGCAGAAATTGAACAGAAAATTTACATTGAAATAAAGTGAGCTGCATTAAATAAAATTAAAGTTAAACTTCATATAACAATAACAAAACACATGATGCTACTTGTCAATGTCTGTAATAATAAATTCTCTATTTCCTTATTTTTGCGATAAAGGACAAATTTATAGCCATAGTATACAATTTTTCGTTTTCGAAATATTTTTCCAGCTATTTCAGATGCAGAAAAAAGTACATTTAAATAAATCCAACTTAACCATGGCAAAAAACTTGGAAATGAAATTTTCACATGCGTACATTGAAGCGGAAAGTAAATATTTCTGTAAGGAAGAAGGGGAAAAAATCTGTAAGAGAGAAACACCCTGAAGTTTGAAAAAAAAGTTAAAAAAAAAAACTGACACCCGTTCATAAAGTTTTCACTATAGTTTAGTCTCTTTATTATGTTTTATTTTATTTAAATACATAGCAGGCGCGAAAATAAATATTTACTATTCGTTGAAAATTTTATCTCTCAGTTTATTTCCCAGAATGTTGGTGAGGATTTTGGATTGTAGATTTTGCAGACGTTCATATTGATCAGTGCATAAATAGCCTGGCATAATATGTCTCTGTCTCTGACATTGTATTAAATTATTCATAATCGATATTACCTCAATTGCATTAATTCTTTTAGAACATTCGTTTCAAAAAGATACATTCAGAAAAATGCCAATGAAGTGACAAATATAGAGTAAGATTTGGTTTGAAAAGGTAGACATTGTGTACTTTAATTCTTATTCTAAAAACCAATCTTGAAGAAAGAAGTCAATGTTTCATTTCCTTATCACACGGACGAAATGAACAGAAGTACACAACTAGTTAAACAAACGATGCACTGAACAAAAATCTAACTAAAATTATTACCTAATGAATTGAACGTACTCCATAAAAACACGATGTGAACGATAAAGGTTCGGGTTTTAGAAGACCCTTTATCTCCAAAGGAGTAACAGAGTAACAGCATAGAGGAAAACAATCCTTTCCTAGCATCTTGCTTCGGGGCAATAAATTGCTTCTACTCCGTTAAAAGCCTGCCACTGTAACGGTACAGACATAGGTACTAAAAAAAGGACAACTAGATTTATGAGATGGGATAAGAGCCTGAACCTTTTTATCACATTTATTGTGATTCTTCTTTTACGCAGTAGAGCATTCGCTTTCTTTCCAAAATTCTTCGTGATTTATGGTGAAAACGATCACCCTGTCTTAGACATTTATATTATACGGCACTTTCAATGCATTCAAAATATGTGAAGATTGCTTGTTCTATTGGGCCACATAGCTGAAGTACTGTTTGAACACCATTTAAAACAATTTGCTTTGCTGATAGGTAAAAGTACACCAAAAATAAAAAAAAATGTAGTGTATTATTTATGTAGTATAGTTATGAAACCCGTAGTGCTGGGAAAGAGTACCAAACAGGTTTTTGAAGAGTTTGGTATATTTCTTTTTTTTTTTTTTCGAATTGCACATAAAAAGTTTTGCAGCCGTGATTATTAAAAATTGAAATCAAAATCAGATATAAATAGAAAATTTAATTACATAACGCTGCAATATATTTTAACACTAAGTTATAACTCTAATTCTACAATCGATACGATGATTTTGTTTTCAAGCTCTTGTAGTTAAGCTTATAAGTAATTAGTACGCTGTGTTTTTTTAAGTTAATTTAAAACATCCTTACTTAATCCTCCTTTTATATGCGCCTAGTTTTTCAGTGGCTAATAGAGAAAGCATCTTTAAAAGATTTTTTATAACTCTTTGTGCCTGGCACGCTAAATTTCTGAAGAGTGCTGCGGTTTTTCAAAAGACTCCAAAGAAGTTTTTTTATGGCACTACTTTTTCTAAAACCAAAGAATAAGTAAAAAAAAGTTTTTCACCTTTCTAATGAATACGTGAAAAAAATGTGCGTGCTTTTATAATTTCCTAAATGTACTTATCCTGAAAGCATGCGTTGGAATTTACAGAAACATTTTCTAGAGAAAAAATATATTTGAATTGTTGAAAGTTAGATTCATTTTTCTTATACACACAACTTTGACTGAAAAACATGTCTTATTAAAAATTACAAAAAAAAAGCTTTTAAAACAAATAAAAAGGCTAATTTTCTAGTTTTATTTAATGTAAAATTGTAGACAAGTAATATTTTTTAGCCTACTTTCCCGTTAAAAATAAAAGAAACGAAAAAAGCATTAAAATTGGCTTAATGCATCTAAAAAATGTCGCCAAGTCCAAAAAATGTCGCCAAGTCCAAAAAATATCGCCAAGTAAAAAAAATATCGCCAAGTAAAAAAAAGTCAAAAAGAAACAAAAAAATGAAATAAATATCGAAAAATTAAAAATTTGAAAGTAGGGTATTGAGATGGGGAATTTGTGTGTCTGTCGGTCGGTCTGTCGGTCTGTCTGTCCCCCCTAATAACTTTTGAATGAACATTCCGATTTGGACAAACTTTTTTTTTGTTGGAAAGATCTCGGCGAGTACAGCTCATTCCCATATTTGATTTTTCGATTTGAACAATTTTTGGTTCAACTTTGAGCCGTTCAAATAACCGGTCCCGCGATACTAACTTTTTAATGAACAGTCCGATTTGAACAAACTTTTTTTTGTTCGAAAGATCTTTTCAAGGATACTTCATTCCCGTACCTACATTTTTGATTTGAACAATTTTTTCGTTCAACATTGAACCGTTCAAAAAAGCTCTCACACCTAATAACTTTTGAGTGAACAGTCCGATTTAAACAAACATTTTTTTGTTTGAAAGATCTCGGCAAGGATGCTTCATTACCGTATTTAAATTTTCAATTTGAACATTTTTTTCGTTCAACATTGAACCGTTCAAACAACCTTTCCCCACCTAATAACTTTTAAGTGAACCGTCGGAATTGAATAAACTTTTTTTTGTTCGAAAGATCTCGGAGAGGCTCCTTCCCATATTTCACTTTTCAATTTGAACAATTTTTCGTTCAATGATGAACCGTTCAGAAAAAATTTTAACATGAGCGCCTACGGAGAAATTTAAATTGAATGTTGATTCTGATCTTCAAGGCGGATTTCCTTCAAACTAACTTTGTAAGAAAATGGTTTTGATAAATAATGTATTGTAAAGTACTTTTCTGAATAATCTTCTGTGAGGACTCTGATTCCGACTCCGACTTCGCAGACATGGCGGAAATGCAGGCTCAGAAAAAAATGACTGACTGGGCAGACGATTTTTTGTTTATTTATTTATTTGTTTTGTATAATTTATTATTATTATGATTTTTTTTTTGGCAGACGATTTTTTTTTGTTAACAAAAATTTTTCATTCACGAGAGCATTTTATTCTTTATTTATATTTAACAACTGGCAACGGATTAAAAATGAAATTCAAGACATTTTATTAACGAACGAGTTTTTTTTTTCTTTCTTTGATAAAAGGTGTTTTGACGTTCTTTGTACTTTTATTTTATTTGTTTATTTTTTTTTCTTTTGAAAACGATTGTGGAATTTTTCTACGGAAGAACTATAACAGTTACATTCTTTAAAAGGTGCGACAAAACTTAATTGACTCGTTTATTTAATTTTTACGTGTCTATTTCATCTGATGAGAGGGGTATATTTTGCTTTTAGAAATCAGCTTTAAGTGCTATAGAGGTATGTTTGACATAATTTTCAGTTTCATATAATCAAGAGAATATTGATCAGATGCTACAATGCCGATTTCGATGTACGGGAAAGTAGGCTCGTTTAGTTCTTGACAGAACTTCTTGTTAAAAAATCATTTCATGTTTTGATCTTTATTCGTAAATATCGAGTGTACAGTCGTTGAAAATCATTGCCTATGTTGCAGAATTTTTAAATTTAAGAGCTTGTTCTCTACCGTGAAGTACTGTTACACGATACGAATGTATCATCAGCAAAAAAGTTAGCAATAAAGGGAAGCACAAGGGAGGGGGAGGGGGCAGAAAGTACAAGCTATTTTAAATTTAGCTCTTCTAGTTCACATTTTTATAGCGAAGAAACAAGTTGGAAACGAAACTTCACTACTAGTATATAATCACGAAAATCATTGCGTATTTTAAATAAAAATTCCGGAAGTTAGGGCCCTTTTAGAGATGGAGAAGTTTTTTGAATGATGATCAGTCAATTTTTTAATTGTTATAAGTTAATGCGGAATAACAACAATAAGAAATCGTTTTCGTATTACAGAGAGCTCTCACTCATGAGCCGACCCAAGGGGCCGACAGAAAAGACGCGTAAGTGAGAGAGACGCATAAGTGAACAAGTCTATTTAAAGGACTGAAACACAACATAGGTTCCTGAGAGAATGAATAAGAATATTTTTATTGACAAGGGACATCTTACTATGGTTTGGCAATTACTGTAACGTTACTAAAACGATAAAGAGAAAACAAAAGTTATAGCATACCTAACTACAAACTGTTCCCTTTAAAACGATCCATAATAGGTAATGGTCCCTCTCCGAACTCTAGTTCATGCGGAAAAAACGCCTTCCGTGAGCAATAAAGGCGAACGATTAAAGAGGAAAGTGAAGAAAAATGCTTATTTTTTTAAGGATTTTTTTCTTTTTTTTTACATTTTACAGAAAATTCGGCGCATAAGTGAAATATTTATCTTTAGAGCGACGCATAAACGAATGATACTATCATTATTTTTCTATGGAATGTGCTGGGACCATTCAAAATCGTCGTATAGGTGGAAAAGGCGCATAAATGAGGCGGTGTGTAAGTGAGAGTTCACTGTAGTATTTTGCCATACCTAAAAAACAGCTGTCTTTGGTTTATTAAATAAATATTTTGAGTTCAATGATTTGATTTTAAAATTCATAAAAGTAATTTTAATTTTTTTTGGTCATACGTAGAAAGAATTCACAGAAGAATTCTTTACATTGGTAATTCTATGAATCGAAGATTTCCCTAAAATGCAAGTATCAGTATAAGTACATGTTATATGCGTGCTGGTAAACACCAAAAAACTTGAATGTTGTTTTTATAGTATAATACAGCTAATTTTATTGTAACAAACTAAAAATTCCTTATTTTACAGTTTATTACCGTGAATTTTGTTACAGTTTTAAGCTGAAACCGCTGCTGCCAGTATCATACTGTTGTTTTTACAGTACAATAAAGCTTAATTTTACGGCAACAAACTAAAATTTCTAACTTTACAGAGAAAAACTGCACAATTGGTGGTTTTACAGTTCATTTCTGTGCATTTTACAGTTCTAAATTGGAACCTCGGCTGCCAGTATTATACTGTAAAAACAACAGTTCATTTTTTGCAGTGGAGTTGCAATTTTTCAGAAGTTCAAATCATAATCAAGCTCAGTCAAAATTCAACTCGCAGTTTGTGCTACCACTTCCTGAAAATACAGTGAACTCTCACTTATACGCCGCATCATTTATGCGCCTTTTTCACTTTTACGACGATTTTAAATGGTCCAAGCACATTCCATAGCAAAATAATGCTAATATCGTTCGTTATACGTCGCTCTAAAGATAAATATTTCACTTATGCGCCGAATTTTCCCTAAAATGTATGAAAAATTATTTATTTTCTTTAAAAAATAAGCATTTTTCTTCCCTTTCCTCTTAAATCTTTCGCCTTTATTGCTCACGGAAGGCATTTTTTCCGCATGAACTAGAGTTCGGAGAGGTATAATTACCTATTATGGATCGTTTTAAAGGGAACAGTTTGTAATTAGGTATGCTACAATTTTTGTTTTCTCTTTATCATTGTAGTTACGTTACAGTAATTTCCAAACCGTAGTAATATGCCCCTAGTCTACGGAAACATTCTTATTCACTCTCTCATTAGAACCTATGTTGCGTTTTAGTCCTTTAAATAGGCTTGTTCACTTATACGTCTCTCTCACTTATGCGCCTTTTTCTGTTGGTCCCTAGGGCAGGCGCATAAGTGAGAGTTCACTGTATCACAGAAATGATAGATGCCGCGAAGGAGGACAATTTGTTTACTGTTCAAAACCAAGACGGGGCTCTGTACAAGTAAATAACTTCACCGCACTTAAAATGAACTACACTGAAGCCCATTGGAGCCTAATCTTTGATACAAATAAAGTAAAGCAATAAGATTTACGAGAGCGGGCAAAAACATTAAAATTTTTATGTTGCGTTCAGTGTTATTATTCCTTTTGAAGGCCCAGGGTAGAAAAATAACAAACAGGCAGATTAGGCCTATCTTGGCATCATGGTGGGTGGGTATGGCCCTCGCAATTCTTCTACCATCCAGAATGAAAAACCCGCCTTCTTCTGTGTTTTATACGGACGTCATAAAACACAAGGGGTTCTGATTTATATCTACGTTTATGGCATCGTTGAGATTTTTATCCCTAGCTATATACTCTGCATTGTTATATACGAGTATAACATATTTAGTATAGAAGGAGTAATACATATAAAGTACTATCTTTAGCTGTACTTTGGGAACAGCTTAACGATATTAAACACAATAGAGCTCAGAAGTAGAAAATGTACCGTTCTTTAATCAATATTGAATTGTTGCTTGCGGTATTGTATATTTATATAAAGCTCGTAATTGGTTTCGTGCTATGTCGCAAACTCTAATTGTTAAGTTTACTCTTGATTAAAAATCACAAAATTCGAAGGGATTTTTTTCTCCTTTAGCAACAGTTCACATTCCAGGGGTTTTCATAGATTTTGGTTCCAAAGGGGATTTAGAATAAGTATTTTACGCGTTAATCTTCTTTTTTAAATCATGCATTTTAAAAGTATTTTGTGTATCTGATCTATATTACTTACTAGCGGCGTGGCCCGGCTTTGAACGGGCTACCTTTGTATAAATGTACTATTCAACACAATACCCAGTATAAAAATACCACGCACTTTTATTATGTGTTTAGATAAATACCCATGTTGTACTAAACCATGACAAATCAAATTATTTATTTAGATTAGTAACTATATGCAACTATTAAAAAAAGTTAGACTCATTTGAAGCCAACTTATATATGTGCTTTATAAGGAAAAAAACGTTAACCATTTAACTGTCAAGTTATTTTGATTTTTAACACTTTTCCAAGCACAAACCCGAGAAACAGTCGGGTTTGACAAAGAGATGAAGCGTTTGATAAACGTCTCCCAATATACATTTGGGTATAACAATACGATGACCTCAAAAAAAAAAAAAAAAAAAACCCCGAGTAATACTCGGGCGTGACATTTTCAAAAACCAGCTGTGCCCGAGACTATCTCGGGCATGATAGTTAAAGGGTTAAAAGAATAATTAAACACTACCCAATATAAAAATATTATGCAATAAAATTATGTGTTTAGTACCAATGATACAAAATAGTAAAAACGTTACAAAATTATGAGGAATCATATTATTTACTTAGATTTAGTAACTATCTTAAATCATTTTAAAAAAAGAAGGTTTGACTCATTTGAAACCTACTCACCTACCTATTACATGAGAAAAAAGGTCAAAAGAATAAGAAAACAATACCCTATATAAATATACTATGGTTTTAAATTATTTGCTTAGTTAAGTACCCGAGGTACACTATAATAATAAAGTTGCAAAAAACAACCACAAATGAAGAACAAATACTAACAATGCAGAAATAAGAAAGACAAAAGTTGATAGAAAAATCCTACAAAACAAATTATATACCTGATTATCCTTGAAAAACAAGTTAACCTTTTCGTGATGTGAGCCATGTGGCAAGAGCAAGACTCTCGAGGCTAGAGCATTTGTCAACCAGCGTCTCTTCACAGTTGCTAAAAAAATAATTTTAACGAACGACATCCCTTATGAAGAGTGGAAACTAATCCACATTAAAAGGCAATAGCAACTGCTTGATTGTCAACCATTGAATGTAGAGGGCGCCTCCACAGTTGCAAAAGCTTAGCAATACTCTTTATGAGTGCCATCTCTCGAGAAGAAAGGAAACTAATTCTTTTCGTAGAGTTTATTATTTTTTACATTATTGTTTTTAGTTATAACAATAACTCCTATAGCCTAAAGCCTTTCTGGATAAATGGACTATTCAACACAAAAAGAATTTTTCAAATCGAACAAGTAGTTCCTGAGATTAGCGCGTTCAAGCAAACAAACAAACAAACTCTACAACTTATATTATTAGTAGGGATGCACCGATTAATCGGCCATAATCGCCCACTTTGCCGATTATTAATAATCGGTAAAATGTTGCCGATTAATCGGCGGAAAAAATATTTTTAAATATTATGTTTTAAAGTATAATTTTACCAAGAAATTTTGATAAGCAATATTATCAACTGTAAATAAATAATTTTCTGCAATCCTTACTATAATATGTAGTATGAAAGTGTACAGAGTAAATACAAAACAAATACTTCATTCAGTGCATAAAACTGAATTCTATATTAAAAGATAGCCCACACGGCTGATATTCATATGACACTATTAGGAATAATTAAATTCTTGAACTTTTAAATTGGAATACAAAAACATGAGTATTTCATATTGTAACGAGTCCGTAGCACCTTCAACTTTCTTCAAATGAGCATTCCAATCTTGAGGAAGTAACTATAAATTTATTTACAAGTATGTACACTATTTACAATAAGAGCAGAAAACAATTGCTAAACATCAGCAATTAGGCAGCAAACACTACACTGTACTCTCAACAGTAATTCAGCACCACGTATCTAACGTGAACAGTAATTAAGCAATTACAAAAGCAAAACAAACATTCGCCCAAGCGAATAGCGAATAAAACGAGTCACTGGAATCAAATCTGAAAACAACTAACTGACTTGTGTTCAAGGCCAGCTATTTATACTCGAAACGTAGTTTCGATAATGTTCCAGAAAAACCCGGAGTATTCCAAATCATTCATAACTTGAAATAATCCATTGAGAAAGTTCTAGCGATAAAAAGAAAAAGAAAAAAAAAAGAAAACACTCCGAGTGAAAAATGTCTTCACGCTTATTAAATGCAGGGCAAGTGTAAAAATTACAAAACGTTACAGGGCCGGTATACAAGTGATAAAAGTGATATCTTCAGATACTTTTGCAACATGACGTCAGATAAAACCAAAACTAATGAAAATGATGCAAGGCAGGAAAAACAACAACTATTTACAAGATTTGTAACATTGCCCCCTTCCCAAGGACTGCACGTCCCGGGCAGTACAATCCCCAGAAAGGAAGCAAGGGAAAACTTACAGATACACACATTACATGATGACCAATCATAAACATGATAAACAATAACAATGAGAACATGAAAGAAACACTAACATTGATAAAGTCATATTACAGACAATTAAAGGCAAAAGTTATATACAAAATTTACAAACAAATTACCATGGTAGCTTTAGATTTACTTTACGAACTATGGCCATAGTATGGGGCTAGCCGATCATAATGGACAACCCTAGGTTTTGAATGTGATGACTTCTGGATCCTCACTACGACGTCGTTCAGCCGATGAAGGACTGTGTAGGGTCCATCCCAATGCGACTGCAATTTGGGTGACAGACCTTTACGTCGGATGGGATTCCATAGCCATACTTTGTCACCTTCTTGAAAGTCATGACCAGTGGACCTTGTGTCGTATCGGGTCTTCATCTTCTCCGTCGCGATGTTGATTCGCTCCCGTGCGAAGTGATGAACGTCCTCCAACCGGGCCTGGAGATCCTGGACGTATTCCTCAGGCGATGAAGGCGCATCTGGAGGGAGACCGAAGACGAGATCACAAGGTAGCCGAAGCTCTCGGCCGAAGAGCATCTGTGATGGGGAATATCCGGTGGTCTCGTGGACAGCACTGCGGTAGGCCAGCAGGAACAGAGGAAGTTTCTTGTCCCAATCCTGTTGATTTTTGGAGACCATAAGCGAGAGATTATTAAGGATTGTCCTGTTGAATCTCTCCACCATGCCGTCCGATTGTGGGTGTAGTGGTGTCGTTCGAGTTTTCTCAATTTTGAGGATATCACATAGGCCCTTAAACACAGCAGAGATGAAGTTTCTTCCCTGATCGGAATGGATCTGCAAAGGGGTCCCATATCTCGAGATCCAATGCTGGACTAGAGTCTCTGCTACAGTGGTAGCTTCTTGATCCGGAATGGAATATGCTTCGGGCCATTTGGTGAAATAGTCAATGGCAACGAGGATGTATTTGTTCCCATCAGTAGTTTTCGGTAGAGGACCAAGAATGTCGATCCCGATTCGTTCGAAAGGAGCTCCTACGTTGTAAAGATGTAGCTTCCCGCGGCTTCTTCTCTTCGGTCCTTTACGGGCAGCACAGGCGTCACAAGAATGACACCACTTCTCTACGTCATCCTTCGCCTTGCTCCAGAAGAAGCGCTCTCGAACCTTGTGGAGGGTTTTCAAGATACCAAAGTGTCCTCCAGTCGGACTACTGTGCAATTCCTTTAGAACGTCTGGAATTCTTGATCTGGGAAGGAGTAACTGCCATTTAAATGCTTTGCCATCGTCAGATTCCCATTTCCGATACAGGACGCCATTTCGCAACTGGAGAGATTTCCATAGAGCCCAGTATCTTTTCGTTGCAGGACTGTAGAGAGAAACGTCTTGCCAACTAGGTCGCCGACTGTCCTTTTCCATTAACTCTATGATAGGCTTTAGGTCTGGGTCTTCAAGCTGATCTTTTCTAACTTGGTCGTCATTCCATGGGTCAGGATCTGAAGATGATGAAGTAGCAGTAACTTGACTGGCAGTAGGGACTGTCGTCCCGTACTGTTTATCTATTCGGGAGCAATAATGGCAGTTCTGGGAACAAGGTCTTCTTGATAATGCGTCAGCATTCCCGTGTGACATGCCTTTTCGGTGCTTAATCTCGATGTCATATTCCTGGAGCCGCTGAATCCACCTGGCTACCTGGCCCTCTGGATTCTTGAAATTCAAAAGCCAAGTTAAAGAGGCATGATCGGTCCGGAGCAGGAATTTACGGCCGTAGAGGTAATGATGGAAATGTTCTACAGCTTTAACTATGGCGAGCAATTCCTTTCTCGTGACACAATAATTTCGCTCCGACTTTGATAAGCATTTGCTCCAGTATGCGATGACATGTTCGTTACCGTCAATTTCTTGAGATAAAACAGCTCCAACGCTCTCGTGGCTCGCATCAGTGTCAAGTATGAAGGATTTTTCAGGCTGAGGATAAGAGAGAATAGGCGTTGATGTTAAAGCCTCCTTCAGCTGTAGAAATGCATCCTCGCATTCTTTGGACCATTCAAATTTTTGTTTGCTCTCCGTCAGCTTATGCAAAGGTCGTGCAATATTGGAAAAACCCTTCACAAATTTCCTGTAGTACGTGCAGAGCCCCAGGAAACTTCGCAGCTGATGGACATTTTCGGGGCGGCTCCAATTCTTGACTGCGGATACCTTATCCGGATCTGTTCGCACACCATCAGAAGAGATAATGTGACCAAGGTAGTTCACCTCACGGCGGAACAAATTACATTTGGACGGGCTTAACTTCAGGTTGGCTTCCTTAAGCTTTTGCAGCACCCTCCTAAGATTAGCCAAATGTTCCTCAAAACTGCGTCCTATGATGATGATGTCGTCCAAGTAGACAAGACAGGATTCATAAGAGAGTCCTCGCAGCACTGATTCCATAAGACGCTCGAACGTGGCTGGTGCATTGCAGAGGCCGAAGGGCATCACTTTAAACTGCCACAAGCCTTGTCCGGTTGTAAACGCCGTCTTCTCTCGGTCGTCGGGGTGTATCTCCACCTGCCAGTAGCCGCTCTTTAAATCCAGAGTCGAAAACCACTTGTGTCCGGAAAGGGTGTCCAGAGTGTCATCGATCCGTGGAAGAGGGTAACTGTCCTTCTTGGTGATGTCATTCAGGCGTCGGTAATCAACACAAAATCTGGTGGAGCCGTCTTTCTTTCGGACCAAGACGATAGGGGATGCCCAAGGACTGGATGAGGGTTCGATGACGTCATTCTCCTGCATCTCTTTTACGAGGATCTCAACCTCTTCCTTCTTGGCGAACGGTAGTCGTCTTGGATGCTGCTTGATAGGGGGATGATCTCCAGTGTCGATCCTATGCTGCGTTAAATTCGTGCGACCAACATCCTCGGATGTAGATGAAAACACCTGCTTGAAGTTGTCCACCAATTTTTCCGCAGCCTGCGGATACCTTATCCGGATCTGTTCGCACACCATCAGAAGAGATAATGTGACCAAGGTAGTTCACCTCACGGCGGAACAAATTACATTTGGACGGGCTTAACTTCAGGTTGGCTTCCTTAAGCTTTTGCAGCACCCTCCTAAGATTAGCCAAATGTTCCTCAAAACTGCGTCCTATGATGATGATGTCGTCCAAGTAGACAAGACAGGATTCATAAGAGAGTCCTCGCAGCACTGATTCCATAAGACGCTCGAACGTGGCTGGTGCATTGCAGAGGCCGAAGGGCATCACTTTAAACTGCCACAAGCCTTGTCCGGTTGTAAACGCCGTCTTCTCTCGGTCGTCGGGGTGTATCTCCACCTGCCAGTAGCCGCTCTTTAAATCCAGAGTCGAAAACCACTTGTGTCCGGAAAGGGTGTCCAGAGTGTCATCGATCCGTGGAAGAGGGTAACTGTCCTTCTTGGTGATGTCATTCAGGCGTCGGTAATCAACACAAAATCTGGTGGAGCCGTCTTTCTTTCGGACCAAGACGATAGGGGATGCCCAAGGACTGGATGAGGGTTCGATGACGTCATTCTCCTGCATCTCTTTTACGAGGATCTCAACCTCTTCCTTCTTGGCGAACGGTAGTCGTCTTGGATGCTGCTTGATAGGGGGATGATCTCCAGTGTCGATCCTATGCTGCGTTAAATTCGTGCGACCAACATCCTCGGATGTAGATGAAAACACCTGCTTGAAGTTGTCCACCAATTTTTCCGCAGCGTATCTTTGATCCGTCGATAATGGTGCACTCCCAATTAATTTCGAAGTCAAGGACTCGGAAGACACAGTCTCGGAGGAATCAATTCTTCTGATGATGCAGTTTACGGGAGTACAAGTTGCCAACACTTCTCCTTTCTTAATATTCCTCGGTCTTTCACTCACATTGGCGACTCTCACAGGAACTGCATTCTTTGAAAGGTCCACAAGTGTAGATGCCACTAGTACTCCTTTTGGGCTATTATTCTGGTTAGGATATTCAATTAAGCCGAATTTAAAGCTGTTGTTTTCTTTGATGGAGCCAGGTATTAGTACTTCTGATCTAGAGGGAATCAATGAATCAGTTTGGGCTATTATTTGATGAGCAGATTTTAAGTTATTTTCGGTATTGAAAATCACTATGTCTTCCCTCATCGAGTGCAGCTCATTATTTCTACAGTCAATAGAAAAATCAAATTTTCTCAAAAAGTCCAGTCCGAGAATGAAGGGATCTGTAATGTCAGCGACGAATGCCGTGTGATGGTAAGTGGCGCTTCCGAACATTATTTCTAAGTTCACTTTCCCTTCAATCTTGATTTTGTCACCTGTCACAGTTTGAAGAGTAACGCAGGGCGGCGTCCATAAGATCTTGAGTCCAAATTGACGAGCCACATCAGTCTTAATAATGGTAACGTTGGCTCCTGTGTCCACAATCATTTCGCAGGGAAACCCATTCACATATGCGTAAATGAAGAGTCCGTTGCAGCCGCCACTTCTTGAGGAAATCTGGAAGACTTTGGGATGGGGCTCATTCCAATTTGGCGACCTCCGCCCCGCGAGATTGCCATAGCTTAGTTTTCCTGAGCTGAAGAGGAAGAGGTACCCTTCCCTCTTGTTTCTTGGCGGGCTTCGCAGTTCCTTCGTACGTGGCCCTCACCGCCACATTTCCAGCACTTCAGTGGTTGTTTACTTTGGTCCTTGTGAGCCGTAATCTTCTTCAGGGTCCCCGAGAGCTCTTGGATTTGTCGCTTAATTTCCAAGAGACAAGTTGAGTTCGAATCCGGAGCACGCACTTCCACGCCCCTGATTGAATGGCGATCCTTGCGGGACGTTTGCTGTGCAGCCTCGAACTTCATTGCGTAGACCAGACCGGATTTAAGATCTTTAATGTCCGCCATCCGGAGAGCCGTCTGAATTTCTGGATTTCGCACTCCATCTATGAAGTAGTTCAGGGCCAGGCTATCGCGAACACCCGAAGGACAGTCCGAGAAGGCGAGATGGGAAAGCCTCTCAACGTCTGCTGCAAAAACTTGTAGAGTCTCTCCAGCCCTCTGGAGTCTGGATTTCAGCTGGAGTTGGCTGAATTCTTTTTGGCATGCTTCGCCAAAGCGAAGCTCCAAGGCCGATGATAAGGCATCGAAGTCGCGGTGCTTGTCCTCTGGGAAGGTCTGTAGTATGTCGGCTGCATCCCCTCTCAGCGAGGCTGCAAGGTGACAGGCTTTCGTGGAAGAGTCCCAGGAGTTTGCTTCTGCAACGATGAGGAACTGCTTCTTGTAAATATTCCACGAGGTCTTCCCGTCAAACGTGGCCAGTTTGATGGATGGACGAGAAGTTCCAGCTGCAGCTACACAGTCACTTGAGTTGTTGGAGGATGCTGATAACTTTGATTCAATTTCTTTAATTTTCTTTTCCACGTGATTTTCTACTGTGGTAATTCGATCTTCAACGCTGTCAACTTTCTCTTCTAGAGCCTCCACTTTATTTTCCATATTGGTAAATTTACTTTCCACCAAACTTTTCATTGACGTTAGATCGCTTTTAATTTCTTCAGCTAGATCCTTTTTTAATTGTTCTTGATTAGTAGCCAGCTCATTCTTTAATTGTTCTTGATTAGTAGCCAGATCATTTTTTAATTGTTCTTGATTAGTAGCCAGATCATTTTTTAATTGTTCTTGATTAGTAGATAGCTCATTCTTTAATTGTTCTTGATTAGTAGCCAGAGTCGCCATATCATTCTTGAGGTCACTTTTAACAGCGTTGATCGCATCAAGGAGTTGTTTCAGTTGTTCATCCATTGCTCGAGTAATCACCATAAAATTCCGAATTCAAAAAGTCCTTAGGAAGAAAAGTCCAAGTTCACAGATAATTCCAAGAAAGTCCTTGAAGATGCCCCACGTTGGGCGCCAAAATTGTAACGAGTCCGTAGCACCTTCAACTTTCTTCAAATGAGCATTCCAATCTTGAGGAAGTAACTATAAATTTATTTACAAGTATGTACACTATTTACAATAAGAGCAGAAAACAATTGCTAAACATCAGCAATTAGGCAGCAAACACTACACTGTACTCTCAACAGTAATTCAGCACCACGTATCTAACGTGAACAGTAATTAAGCAATTACAAAAGCAAAACAAACATTCGCCCAAGCGAATAGCGAATAAAACGAGTCAGTGGAATCAAATCTGAAAACAACTAACTGACTTGTGTTCAAGGCCAGCTATTTATACTCGAAACGTAGTTTCGATAATGTTCCAGAAAAACCCGGAGTATTCCAAATCATTCATAACTTGAAATAATCCATTGAGAAAGTTCTAGCGATAAAAAGAAAAAGAAAAAAAAAAGAAAACACTCCGAGTGAAAAATGTCTTCACGCTTATTAAATGCAGGGCAAGTGTAAAAATTACAAAACGTTACAGGGCCGGTATACAAGTGATAAAAGTGATATCTTCAGATACTTTTGCAACATGACGTCAGATAAAACCAAAACTAATGAAAATGATGCAAGGCAGGAAAAACAACAACTATTTACAAGATTTGTAACAATATTATTTATAATTAGTCAAATTATGGTCTAAATAAAATGACTTTTTATGTGCCTTGAAAAAGAAACTAAGCTGAAAAATTTATAAACAAGAACTTTTTTTTTTCAAACAAACGTACAACGCGTAGCAGGAGAGTGTAATGAGTAAAAATAAAACAAATCCCCAAGAAGGTAATATAAAAAAAATAATCCTCACAGTTATTATAAATTTTTTAGTTAATTAATTTTTTCAGTTTTGAATAAATGCACATATAGAGACAATTTTGCTATATTTTTTATGTGTCAATACTTTTTTTCTTATCATAAAGCTTTTTGAAAACCTCTAATTTTCACAAAGAATGTCTTGATTTAGCGGCTTCTAATAATTTGAAAAATAAATTTGAATTCAAAGATCTCCTAAATTAAAGTTCTCCACACCAAAAGTAATAAATAATTCCTATTTTTTCTTTTTTTAATTTCATGTCTAGTTACCATAATTAACAACGTGTTAAATATGTTATGTGTGAACGTAATTTTATTAACAATAATATCGGCTCAAAGGTTTAAAAATTGGTTTATTGAAGTTGAATAAAATTTTGAAATTATCTTGGGAGAGTAAGGAAAAAATAATTTTTTTTCTCAAAAAAAGTAGTAACTATTTCTAAAATCGGAATTGTAAAAGAAAGAAAAAGAAAAAAAAGAATGGAAAACAGTGGTGATGATATTGGTAGTATTAAAAATAATCATTTTGATCATTAATCGGCTTGGCCGATTAATCAATTAGCCGATTAATCGGTAATCGGTAATCGGCCAATTTGCTTATCGGTGCATCCCTAATTATTAGTATAAATTATGTTGCGGCATTTACGTGTTATCAATCAAAACACATCAATATTTTTTTACACTTTTTTAATTAGACGTAGGGAAAATTAAAGTATGCGTATGAAAAAACGCCATAAATGAGGTGATGAAAAACAATTCTAGATAGAGCAGTCTATTACCGTTTTTTAATTAAATTTGTAACTGTCCAAAATTGTAATAAAAGATACAGAGGATATAATATAAGGATTCATTTATTAGTGACCGAGATTCTTGATCTGCTGTACACGATAATAAAATATAAGTTATTTGCGTACAGTCGAGCCCGCTTAATGGAACAGCCGTTTTGCCACGAAAATATATTTTAAAAAGCGGGATATTCCATTATCGGGGCTCAAAATAATGCATTGAAAGTTTTGGTACATTAAAAATGCATCTTATTAAGCGGGATATTCTTTTAACCGATAACACTGGTCGACAGTGGTTCACTAACAAGAACCAAATTATTATTTTTATTACGTATTCATATAGTTATTTAAATACCTGCAAGTAAAAAAGTCCCACCACGTCTCAATTTTCCGTAATAAAAAAAATGATTTTTTACTATTTTTTATGATTTTCGCACCAAATGCCTATTTTTGGAGGGAAAAGGAGCAAAATATTAACTCTTAAATTTTTTTGGAGGTGAAGGGAGACTCAAAGTCCGAAATCATGACCACCGATAACAAAAAGGGGGGACGAGGGGAATGTATCCCCTCAAAATATGCAAAAAATCATGAAAAAGTATATTTTTATTCTGGTTTCTTTAATATGACGTTTTAAAATTTTTTTCTGGTGTAAAATCAGAGTATAAGATCCCCTCCTATTATTCCTGTGCCCAAAAAAATTTTCGCGCTGTAAAATAAAATTTAAAAAAATTAAAATAAAACGATCTTATGACACGCACGCTAAATACCTGCTAACAACGTATCACAGGGGGCGGGGGGGGCGGCTTTCGGCAAAAAGTGGAGAGTGATGGAGAGGAAAGGGGCCATATTTGGATTTTGGAGATAATTTTACACAAGAACCAGCCAGAATACGCCGTCTTTCTGAAGACCTGCGATGTGTCTTGTATTTAGCGTGCGACAGTCATAAAATAGGTTTTTAATTTTCTTTTTTTTTTTTTTTACAGCGCGAATTTTTTTTTCGGACATAGGAATCATAGGAGCGGGTCCTATCCTCTGATTTTACATCAAAATTTTTTTTTAAAACGTCATTTTAAAAAAACAAGAATGAAAAGATCATTTTTGGTGATTTTTTGCTCATTTTGAGGGGGTACCCCCCCCTAAGAACCCCTTCTTTGCTATTAGTGTTCATGATTTTAAACTTTGAGTCTCTCTTGAAACTTCAAAAAAAGTTAGGAGTTAATATTATGATCCTTTCCTCTTGAAAAAAGGTGTGTTTGATATGTTTTTTCAGTTATGTTCAGTACTTTTTAGAAATTCATAACAAAAAAACTGTACGTGCTACAGTTTTTTTACTATTATTTTTGAATTCTACACTGCAAAATTAGTCAAAAACAGTTAATTTCATCTTTGTTAGGGAAAAAAAGTGAAAATTTGTCGACTAGTGTAATCTAATGAGTGGGCTCCACTGTATTTGTTTCCAATAACGTTACACATTTGCTTTGCATCCTTTGCAGATATCGAACTTATCGAAAATGATGCAATTGTTCAATTTGTAAATTGCTGCATAACTTAAGTGTCGAGCCCTAGAAGATTTTTTATGTTACTTCTTTAAAATTTAAAAAAGAATATGCTTGTAGGTCTAATTTCGAATGACGTTAATCTTCCTACGATTCAATAAATGTCATGTTTTGTGAGACATTCATTCAAAATAGATCAATATAAAGCAATTGAGATGATTATGAAGTAAGGGTGAAGGACCTTGTACATACTAAATCACCATCAGCTTCGTTGCTTAAAAGTCTTCCGGGGGGAGGGGGAGGGGTGAAGAGTGTATACGTAATACATTTTGAAGGAAAATATAAGCATGTAAAATCCCTAAATTACCTAATGTTTTTAACCCATTAATGTCTGATTTTTTTTTCCAAAAATATTTTGTATACTGGTTACAAACAGTGTTTAATGAACAGGAAAAATAATTAAAAAAATATCATCTAAAAAATAATTTTTTCATTAAGGAAAGAAAATTCGTCACTTAAAAGTTACGATAGACCCCAGAGGGTACATACTTTTTTTACTAAAATTTTTTTCTGCCTACGACTTAATATTTAAAAAGACATTTTATAAGAAGAAATAAAATCAGCAATTAACATAAACTGGGAAGCTGGGAATCACTGAAAACTCAGCTTTTTTTCTTGAGATTGCGAACGATGTCATTTTTGATAACGATCATATTAAAACTGCTACAGAACAGACTTTACGATGGTTATGTGCTGCAATCTGTTAAAAACGAATTGAAACAATACCAAGGTACTCATTAAACACTATAATTTGGTTGAAATGTTCATTTTTGGGAAATTCAGACCCTTTTTTGGACCGTCCCTAAAAAGGGACGCTAGGCATTTAATGGGTTAATCATCAGGGAGGGGAATAGAATGGCGCCATACTGATTTCGCCGCAAAAAAGTCATTTCGGCACAACAACCAAAATGGCTTCTTGAAAGAAAAAGGGTTTGGCTTTGAATCCGCTCTACCTCCCGCCAGGCAATTTACAAACCAATATACTTTTTGTTATGTTTTTCCTCGCGTGATTCTTGTACATTCTATTGTTTCAAAGCAGCGCATTTTGTGCAACACAAAAGTTCTCTTAATGGAAACAAGCTCCCAGTGTCGAATAATGTCTCAATTGCATTGACGGCACTCGAATCGCATGCACAGAGCAAAAGCCTTTCGTGCGTTCGGATATTTACATACACGTGGAATACGAATGCGTATGAAATTAAGAGAGCGTTAATAGTACCGACTTAACTCGGAGCTGTGGGAAGTAGCTGAAATTGATGCCTAATAAATTTAAAGGAAACGATAAAGGCAAACTCGGGCATTTATTAGTTGATGTAATTAGGCATTCTACAGCTTTAAATCATAAATGCGCATAATACATGTAACGTTGCTAACAACAAATGGAACAGTCACTGGTAATACAAGTTGAAAGAAAAATAAATTTTATATATTTTTTTTCTAACTTTAATGGAAGAAATGGCAAAGCTAATTTATAATTATAATATTCATAGATAAATAATTCTGATTAATACTAGTTTAACATTTTTTCAAATGTATACGCCGCTAGAGAGGGCATGGATATGACAAAGTATTACCTTTTCGAAGCTTATGAATGAAACCTGTTTAAGTGGGAAATTAGTAAAAGAAAAGCTAGATCGGACTTGAAAAAGACCTAAACATTGAATACAGATCATTCTTTTGTCCATTCATTCATTTGTAGTTTTTGAAATAACA
>JAXGGA010016952.1:0-25500 GCA_038373865.1 Uloborus plumipes | reverse complement strand
ACCGATCCAGCGGACCACGCAGCCATTGTAATTTTTAACTATTAAAGCTGAATGTTTTGTGATTTTTTTAAGCACAACATATCAAAATTCCAACTATTAATAACCAAACTTTAGACACATCTTTTCCTTCCCTACCATATTTAATTTCATCAGAATAAATAGAGCAGATTTTGTAGTAGAAACAAGTTACTACATATTACAGTATTAATTTCGTATGTTCATTCTTACAAATAAATTTCATTTCTCTAAAACATGTCAAGGATTATTTTTACGCTTTGAAAAATCCATGCAATATGGCTGATGACTGTAGTTTGATCAAAGCTAACCTGGAAGCATTTTTGAGGCCACTAAGAACCTAATACCACCCATGGAGTTATAATAAGTTACAATATATCTGTTATTACACATCGATGGTTAAACCATACATTACCTGCATTGTTAAGTTTGCCCAACTATAATACTTTGTAATTTTTAATTTAAGGAATTATCTCAGAATTTTAAAAAGCAGTGATTCACTTGATGAATTGTCATAATTAATGTTGCTTTATAATAAAGTATTAAGTGGGATATTTCTGAATTTAAAAATACAGTTGAGCGACAGCTTTTTTTTATCTACTTGGTACAAAAGTATTTATCTTTAACCCTAGCGTCAATAACCGAATTAACACCTTAATCTCAATAACCGGGTACCCGGGTACCCACTTCGAATTTCAAGCACGTAGAGCAGAAACCAGCTCTTTTTCGCGACTCCTTTTACTTAAATGGAACACTTCTTGACACCCTCGTCTCGTGGGGTACAATCGTAGGTACTTTAAAGAAAAACAACCATACATTTCGCCTGAAATGTTATCGCCTACATCTCGAGAGACCCAAAGTTCCTTATTCGAGTTCACTAGTGATGTAACCATATGTTCTTATGTACCCAAGCAGAAAAAAACTGTGATATTGCTGACAACACTACATCATGACAAAGCATCTCTAGAGCTGACAAAAAGCCAGAAATAATTTTGTTTTATAACAAAACGAAATCTGGCTTCGACACAATTTACTAGATGCTTATATACAGAGGGTGTCCACTCCAATCGTGGACCAATAGCTAATTTCTAAACCGTTAGAGATACGCATATAGTTTATTTAGGAAAAAATCTCCAAATTGTGAAAGGAATTTTTGGTCTATTTAATGTTTTTCAAAAAATCAAATTTTGAAAGAGTTACGAAATTTAAATTTTTATACAGCCCCCCAGTCCTATCAATCACATTTAGTAAAATATTCTTGACACTGTAACGTTTAAAACTAAAAAAAAATCACTCTTCTACCACAAAAATTGACCGAGTTATGACGTTTTGAAAAATCAAGATTTTGAAGGATTTCGCATACGGTCCCTTAAGCCATCTCTCGATGACGTCATGAAACAATGCAAAATCTTGATTTTTCAAAACGTCATAACTCGGTCAATTTTTGTGGTAGAAGAGTGATTTTTTTTTAGTTTTAAACGTTACAGTGTCAAGAATGTTTTACTAAATATGATTGATAGGACTGGGGGGCTGTATAAAAATTTAAATTTCGTAACTCTTTCAAAATTTGATTTTTTGAAAAACATTGAATAGACCCAAAATTCCTTTCATAATTTGGAGATTTTTTCCTAAATAAACTATATGCTTATCTCTAACGGTTTAGAAATTAGCTATTGGTCCACGATTGGAGTGGACACCCTGTATACGTCTCAGAGGCAAACAAAGAGATGGCCTCTATCTTTTTTCTTCAACGTTGTGGACATTTCAGCTTTAGCTGCCTATATCATTTATAAGGCAAATGTCGACTTGCAAAGTCGTAAAAACCATAATTGTCATTTATTTTTGCGCCAACTAGGCAAAAAATTGCGCCTTCCTACAATTCAGGTCAGATAAACGAATACTCAAGCCATGACGCGCTTTTCTACAAAATCTGGCATAGAAAGCTTCTTGAAAGACTTCAACACAGTACATGGGGGACCTTCAAGCTCCAGTACTACAATAGCGGGACGTGATTCAAGTGGACGAAAGAAAGTCGTTGGTGCTTGCCAACTTTGCTTCTACTCTCAAAAAGCTTCGCAGAAAAACAAGAAAATCGCGCATAAAGTGTGGCAACCCAAGTTTGTGATCAGCATTTGGTTTCAATTTGACAATGTCAATTATGTGATAAAATGTCATTTTTTTTATTTTCATTGTCTGGCTACAACCGATAATAATAAAAAAATAATAATGTGTTTTCCTAAGTATTTTTTCGAAAATTATATTTGTCACACTAAAAATTAAAAAAAAGCAACAAATAAACAAAAAAACATTAATAAGTGTAATAAAAATGAATAATAATAATAATTGTAATATTTGATTACATGTTTCCCAACAATAATCATTAACTTCTAGCAGGAATGCGGAAAAAAGTAACGGGAACCCGGGTAGTAACCCAAGTCTTAGTTAGAAATTGTAAAAAGTGAGATCAAAGTAGCAAATGGGTACCCGGGTACCCGGTTATTGACGCTAAAAATAGGAAAGGGATTTTTTTATTTATTTATTTTTTGTATTAGATATACAATGTCGTGTAGTGTACCTTAAGGAAATGTAATATTTACTGTTCGTTTAAAATAGCATATTATGAGTAGCATAATATTTTCACCATGGAACACTACTACATGTATGAATATTTTAAAAATGACTCTGCTGGTTTATCAAGTAGGAAATAAGATTTTCTAGGTCTTTGAATTTAATTCAGTTTTAGAACTTGGGTTGGTTGGAACCCAAGAGAGAGTTATCAAGAGAGAGAGAGAAATCCCCCTCTTGCAGTTTTCTAATAAATTAAGCACAAAGGTAAAACATTTCAATTGTGCACGGACAAAGCAAATGTCTCATGTGACAGATGTCAGTAAGCGGGTCTGTTTTTTACCTCTCTCAGCAACCATTGGTCGGAAACATGAGAACTTTCTATAGTTAACTTGAATTGCGAATGCATCAAGCTATTTTACCACTAATCACTAGAGCCCTTCATAGACTACATAATGGCCTTACTAATAATGAAATGTCCGCAAAGTTGGACAAAAAATCGGGAAAATAAAGTTAATTGGTACATGAAGGAGAGAGATAAGCCTTGCGGTTTACAACATGAAGAAAACATTTTTCAAAGCGTGCTTGACTGCTCGTTTCTCGTTCGCCTACTTGTTTAAACTGCTCATTTAAAACAATTATTTCTTCGCTGTACCATTTCGCTACAAAATTAGTATAACCGTTCCTCCAATAACCATTTGCTCGCCTCCACAATTGATTCTGCAAAAACTATCAAAATGGAAAAGAAAACACAGTCTAGCGCTAAACTGGTAAGTTCTCCAAAAAATATCGGACGCCTTCTGATGAATGCGGTCCGGAAACTGCAAGGTAAAAATGGAACGACCCTCGCTGAGATCAAGAAGTATCTTCGCACAAGCAAAAACCTGGATTTAAACATAATCAGTACAGAACTGAAGATGTTCGTCAAAAATGCAATGGAACGAGGACTTCTCACCAGAGAGAGAGGACAGTATAAAGTTGGCGAAAGAGCCAGAAGAAGACGCAGGTCTTCGCCAAGGACCTCGCGTAGAAGAAGATCTGGAAGTCGCAGGCGATCTGGGGGTCGCAAACGATCCAGGAGATCCAGTGGCCGGAGGAAAAGGTCATCTGGCAGACGACGATCCAGGCGACGCAGGAGAACAGCACCTGTTGAAGAGGAGTAAAGACGCCATTAAAATTCACTGCAGATTAGGAATTAAGTTGCAGTGCAGAAATGTTTCAGCCAGATTTGAACAGCAAGTTAAATCCAAAAGACATAGATAGCACTCTGAACAATTTTACCACGTCCTAAGATAAAAACGATATTTAATGCTTATTCGTTAACTCCACCGCAGCTACAGATTTGGCAGTTAAAACAGATTTGACAGTTTATTTAGTTGATTTTTTGGCAGTTTTAGATAACTGCTTGCGCATAACAATCACCAGAAAAAAATCGCCAAATAAACCACCAAATCTGTTTTAACCGCCAAATCAGTAACTGCGGTGGATTTAATACGTATAAGTACCGAATATTTAATAACTTTTACTTTAAAAACTTTTGACAGCTTCTTCAAAAAGATACTCTCTTACCCTTAAAGACAAGATAATTTTCAACCTCCAATAAGAAATAGCTCAGTACTATCAATGTAAACTATATTTTAAGAAGGAGAAACAATAATAAAATTATTTTAAACCAAGAAAAGTCAGATTTTGTTGAGAGTCAAAGCATTAATTCTAGCCAAAATTGAACGGTAGTAAACATGTATAGCTTTCGTGATACATTAGTACAGCTATATTTTAATGCAGTATTACAGATAATTTGCCTAATTTCCGAAAATATATCAGTTGCTGACGTTGCTTGCTGAGGTTTTGGCTCATTTTTTTTCCCTTTCTTTTACATTTTAATGGAACTTTTTTTGTTTTTCATAAGTTGATATAAATATTATTTGGCGCATTAGTATTTTACATTTAGTGGAGCTTTTATTATTTAATTTAGTTTTTTAACGTTTCATTTACAAGAAAAAAAACATTCTCATACTATTTAATGTTTTTTGATATGTTTATATGCTTGACGGATTTATTGTTTTTCATGATTTCATGTATTTAGTTGGGGTTATTTTACTTTTCCGTTGTAGATCATCAATTGGAATTTTTTTCTTTCTAGGCGAGTTTAATATATTTATCGCTATACTCTGAACTAAAAATTTCGAAGTTGGCGACATTCAACAACTTCAATTTATAATTTCGAGGGTTGTCAGAAACTTGCAGATTTTGCCAATCATTCAAAGTAACATTTCGATTGTCGCCAAGATAAAAATTAAATAAACCGTCAATCAAGTAACGTACCTTCAACGAAAAAGTACCAAACTTTACTATTAAAAAATAGCTTAAAGTGGTTGACAATATCTGCAAGTATATGGCATCACAAGAATTTAAAAGTTGAAATCGAATGTCACCAACAGAGAAAGTTTCAGTTCGCAATAGCGACAAGTAAATTAAAATCGCCAAACATAAAAAATGCGCCAAGTGACATCGTAAAAATTCGAGATTACTAATTCTAATTGTTTCAAATTGATAAAAAATCAAAATATCATTAACTGTACACGCTGGAAGCATAATCACCATGATGAGTGTACAGGTGCACGTTAGCCATAATTACTATATGTTTATTTGTTTATTACTGCATCCTAATTACCATTGCCTTTTTATGCATTATCCAAAATGTCCGTAACGTTGTATTAACAGCATCAAGACCAGTGGTCGGAAGTAGCGCGCTACAAGTAGCGAAACTACTGTAGTTGCTACATTTTTTAGTAGTTTGTAGTGTAGCGCACTACCTAAAAAAAAGTAGAGTAGTGAGTAGCGCGATACAAAAAAATAGTAGTTTGCAGCGATTTCTGGAAACTACTTTTGCATTTAAAGAATAAAAAATAAATGAAAATTAAAACAAGAAGTTCTGTCAAGAACTAAGCGAGCCTACTTTCCCGTACATCGACATCGGCATTCTAGCATCTGATCATTATTCTCTTAATTATCTGAGACTCAAAATTATGTCAAACATACCTTTTCAGTACTTAAAGCTGATTTCTAAAAGCAAAATATACCCCTCTCATCAGATGAAATAGACACATAAAAAGTAAATAAATAAATAAATAAAGTTTTGTCGCACCTTTTAAAGAATGTAGTTGTTACAGTCCTTCCGTAGAAAAATTCCTCAATTGTTAAAAAAAAAATAAAAGTACAAAGTCCATCAAAACACATTTTATCAAAGAAAGAAAATAACAAAAAAAAAATAAAAAAAAACTCGTCTGTTGATAAAATGTCTCAAATTTCACTTTTATTCCGTTGCCAGTTGTTAAATATAAATAAAGAATAAAATGCCCTCGTGAATGAATCATTTTTGTTACAAAAAAATCGTTTGCCAATAATAATAACTAGGTGACCCGTGCGGAATTCCGCAAAAAAAAAAAAAAAAACTCTAAACTTAAAATTTAATACGACAATTTTTATTGGCTTCATTTGCACAACATCGCCATCTACTGCCGTCGTTCTGACAACTTTTCAAAGAGATCAAAGACACGTTCACTTTTACAACTACTACAAAAGTGATGCCCTGTATTAAAATCAAATACCCAAAGCTTTTATTAAACTAAATACTAACGTTATCGCAAAACTACCATAGTATTTTGAAACAATAAAAGTTACAATTAAGGTTTACCGAGCTAAGCCTTGGCTTGAAATGTCGCATTTAAAATTGATTTGAACAACAATGGTATAACGATTTTAACAGTTGAGCAAAAAATTTAACTTTTTCAAACTTCAATCGCTTATAAGTCGCTTAAACGTGGATTTTCGAGATTCTCGTTACGCGGCGCTAGCGGAGAAACGTTCTAAAGAACGCATTTTTTTTAATCTTTCGAATGAAATCAAAATGGAGACGATACGACAATTATTTCGCTAGATAGAGTCAATTTTGTGCCCAAAAATTGAAGCTCGAATAAAAAACGAACCGACACTTTTTAGAGGGTGGGTCTAATTTTCGTCAATAGCCCGCGGGATAAGCTTCAAAATCACAAATTTTCTTGCAATTCGATAAAGAAATGAGCGAGTTTCGACCGGGTATAGGATTCGGCTTAGAGAAATAATATATGGAGATAATAATAATAATAATAATAATAATAATAATAATAATAATAATAATAATAATAATAATAATAATAATAATAATAATAATAATAATAATAATAATAATAATAATAATAATAATAATAAATAAAATAAAACAAATGAATAAATAAACAAAAAATCGTCTGCACAGTCAGTCATTTTTTTTCTGAGCCTGCATTTCCGCCATGTTTGCGGAGTCGGAGTCGGAATCAGAGTCCTCACAGAAGATTATTCAGAAAAGTATTTTACAAACATTATTTACCAAAACCATTTTCTTACAAAGTTAGTTTGAAGGAAATCTGACTTTAAGTTCAGGATCAACATTAAATTCCCCGTAGGCGCTAATGTTACATTTTTTTTCTGAACGGTTGAATATTGAACGAAAAATGGTACAAATCAAAAAGCGAAATATGGGAATGAGCCTCTCCGAGATCTTTCCAACAAAAAAAAGTTTATTCCATTCTGACGGTTCACTCAGAAGTTATTAGGTGGGGAAAGGTTGCTTGAACGGTTCAATGTTGAACGAAAAAATGTTCAAATTGAAAATTTAAATACGGTAATGAAGTATCCTTGCTGAGATCCTTCGAACAAAAAAAAAAAGTTTATTTAAATCGGTCTGTTCACTCAAAAGTTATTAGGGGTGACAGCTTGCTTGAGCGGTTCAATGTTGAACGAAAAATTGTTCAAATCGGAAATGTAAATACGGGAATGAAGTATCCTTGATAAGATCTTTCGAACAAAAAAAAGTTTGTTCAAATCGGACTGTTCATTCAAAAGTTAGCATCGCGGGACAGGTTGTTTGACCGGTTCAAAGTTGAACCAAAAATTGTTCAAATCGAAAAATCAAATATGGGAATGAGCTGTACTCGCCGAGATCTTTCCAACAAAAAAAAGTTTGTCCAAATCGGAATGTTCATTCAAAAGTTATTAGGGGGGGACAGACAGACCGACCGACCGACCGACACACACACAAATTCCCCATCTCAATACCCTACTTTCAAATTTTTAATTTTTCGATATTCATTTTACCTTTTTATTTTTTTTACTTGGCGATATTTTTTGGACTTGGCGATATTTTTTTTAACTTGGCGATATTTTTTGGACTTGGCGATATTTTTAAGATGCATTAAGCTACTTTTAATACTTTTTTCGTCTTTCTTTTATTTTTAACGGGAAAGTAGGCTAAAAAAAAGAGAGAACGAATTGAAAAAACAAGATTTAATTGATTTTGACCGGACGCAATGAGAAATAAGAACCATAAAAATATGAGCTGATCTTAGATACATCATTTTGACAAAATGCATTCTATGTGTTTGATGTCATTGGTTTATTTGGCATCATAATTTTTATATTCCTTCAAATAATTTTCATGTTCTTAAATATTCCTTGGCAAAAAAAAAATGAAGGTTGAATTCTTTCAATCTTTCAACTTTTGAATCCTTTCTTGTGGCGAATGATCGCAAAAATTGTAAAAAAATCCAAAAAGGACAAAATTTAGTAAAAAAAAGGAGCAAAAGGTTAAAGTAACAAATAAATTCAAAGACACAATTCCTAGATCTGTTCCATATTCAAATAAGTTAATTTATTAATGTAAACCACTTTTCGAACTTTTTTTGGTCAATCCTCAAACGGTGTATGCTTTTTATTTATTTATTTTTTAAAACAGCGAAGTAGCGACTACAATTCAAAAGTAGTTTGTCGTCGCTACATTTAAAAAACTGTAATTGTAGTTGTAGCTAACTACATTTATAACAAAGTAGTTGTAGTTGTAGTTCGCTACAAAATAAATGTAATTTTTCCAACCTCTGATCAAGACTAATTGTTTTATAAAATTAATTCACTTTCCCTGTCTTAAAATTTAATGCTCTTGAGTTCTGACAAGTGTGCCATACAGCGTATGCAAAATTGCTCTTTAAATCTTACACCAGTACAACATAACGCTTAAATATGAATTCCCCCAGCAGTAGCCTCCACCCAAGAGCCACTGAACAACAATGCATTCACGCACATTCATTTCATTTCACACCTCCAGGGTCCCCCGTACCTACCACAGCTTCGTGGTTTAACCGGGATAGGGCCCTGAAGAGCGCCCTGTTCTTAATTTTGAACCAGAACCTAGGGTCGAGCAAACCCTCGGCCCTAGCACCCCCAGAGATATCGTTTCACTTGGAGGACTTTGTGACCACGACATTTTTAACGCCTCTCAGCCGCCATTAATCAAGACGGTGGATCTTTGATCGGCTGGGACCGAACCCGGGTCCCTCCGGACATGAGTCCGATGCCTTACCGATCGGGCCACCACGGCCCGCATTCAGACACAGAAAAGACAAGGACAGGTGAGTGAAAGTACATCCGCGCCGGAGCCTGGGTTCGAACCCGTAACCTCCTTATCCCTAGTCAGACTTCTCTGACCACAAGACTAGGTGGCCGACCAAGGCTAGGTTGGCCCCGAACACAGGCTTTTTTCTGTTTTTAATTACATCGGATGATATTCTAATTTTCTCAATCATGATGAAACATGTTTATTGTTTCAACAGAAGATTTTAAATAAAATCTTGCTTTGAGGATTGAAAACCTACTGACCTAAAAAACTTTCAGCAGTTGAAAGCAGGTCTTTTATCCTACACGGACATAAATACATTTCAGGCTGCAGATGCCATTCGAAATCGATATGCTGCCAAGTAAACCATCTTGTGGTTCTATATTTCAAATCGTCGAACCATAAATCAAGAAAATATAAAAAAAATAAGAAAGACATTAGCCATACTTGCTGCTTGATTTAGAACTATTCTATCGTGTATTAAGAAATAAGAAATATGTGAATAGCTTCCAATAAAACAACTGATATAAGACGATATTTCACGAAAGTCATTAATAGAAAAACGACAGTTCGAGAACAAAAATAAATAGTTTTAGCGACTTCTGAACTTTAACCAAAAGCTGCACACTCTTAATATTTCAAAGGGTAGTTTAAACTACTTTCTAGCGAAATCTTTTACGGTTCCGGACAACTCAAGAAATTTATTTCCCAAAGTAAGAAAAATTAGAAGCCAGTTTTCCAACGACAGAATTTTTTTTTCCTGATTCGCCGAGCTAAAACAAAAATGTTACTAAAATTAGTTTTCTGGTACAGATGACAAAGTAAGAAAAAAATCCTTCAGAACAAAACGAGCCAACTTTACTCTGTATCAACATTCTTTTACAGTTTCAAATTCTCTCTATTTCTCTTTCAAATTCTGCCATCTTAATTAAAAATATTTCTTTCATCACATACTACTTCATCAGATATATTCTCACATCACATACAATTGCTCCTTTATTTTGATTTAAAATGTTCAAAAAAAATAAGATTAATTTTTGATTTCACTTGGTACCATGCTACTATATGATGCCCATCAGTCAATAAATGCTTAAATATGAAAAAGAGAAGGTGAGTCAAACCTCCTATATGTTCAAACTTCCCCAGTTTTCCCTACGTTTATAGTTTTCAAAAACTCTATTTAAAAGTTATGTGGGTTCTTTTGACTCAATGTCAAGGAAAAGTGTAAAGCTCATTTTACAACTGTATGGTTAGATTTGCTCACACTTTATAAGTTTGGAAAAATATCCTACTCTTACTGAGAGCATTCTTTCGAAACGATGCATCAGAATTTGTGCTCTATTTTCTCCAGAGACAGGAGTCTTTTTTCCCCCACGAATAAAAAAATTCAATACGATAAATGTTAAACTGAAAAAAGTGTCGAATTTTTTAACTGTTTCACTTTACTGCGTAGAACAAGATATGATAGGTCAAATTTTTTGTCTTGAGATTAAGGATACATTGTTAAAAAGAAGAAAAAAAGAAAAAATATTACTCATGCCATTTTTATTTAAATTACAAATATTTAAGTATTGTCTTCATAAATGTTTGAAACTATTGCAAATTTAAACATGGAACGCATTAGCATTAAAAGTGAACAATCAGTACAATTTGAAACGCAGTGTATTTTAAACAGTATTTAAGGAAACACTATTAACATATATTACATTATTTAAATTGCCTATTCCAGTTTTAAAATGTCTTCGTTTATGAAATGCAACTATGGTGCATGATGTTTCGAACTGATGGTAAAATTATTTAAAAAAAAGAAAACCTCAAGAATCCATAATAATCTTACTTTTTTCTTGGTTATCTTTCTGACAACCCATGTTGTTGCTGCTTTCAGCATTTTCTTCATTAGTAATTTTATTTTTGCTTCTACTTCAAAAGAAGGGTATGTAGGAACGATTAAAATAATTCAGAGAAATTTTATGCGTCTATGCATTGTGCGTTTTAAATTCATTATAAACTGCATCCTCCTCTCCCCCCCCCTCCCCCGCCACCACCACACACACACAAAAAAAAAAGAAAGAAAGAAAGTAAAGAAGACGGTTAAGAACAAAGATCAAAGTAATAAAGTGTAAACTGCTGAAACAATTTTTCCAAAAAGAATTTAGATGATTTATGGAAAATTTTTCTGCCTCTTAGAAAGTCCATGCCCAGGGCACGGGCCCTGGGTGCCCGTGCAATGAATAGAGCCTGATCGTTATAGTTTCCTGGTAGGGTATAGATGATAGGGCACTTGTGAACATAATATCTAGTGGCGCATGTGAATTGTTACCACATCCTCCGAGTAATATTAATGTTAGTGCAGAATATAAGCAAGTGTTCAAAAATGTATAAATATTTGTAATTATTACTTTTTTTCGTCAGTTTGTAAAAGTATTGTTAATTATTGTAATGATTATTATGTATTTTATTATTTTTTTACTTTTGTTATTTTTTAGCCTACTTTCCCGTTAAAAATAAAAGAAAGACGAAAAAAGTATTAAAAAAGGCTTAATGCATCTAAAAAAATATCGCCAAGTCCAAAAAATATCACCAAGTAAAAAAAATATCGCCAAGTCCAAAAATATCGCCAAGTTAAAAAAAATAAAAAGGTAAAATGAATATCGAAAAATTAAAAATTTGAAAGTAGGGTATTGAGATGGGGAATTTGTGTGTCTGTCGATCTGTCTGTCCCCCCCCCCCTAATAACTTTTGAATGAACATTCCGATTTGGACAAACTTTTTTTTGTTGGAAAGATCTCGGCGAGTACAGCTCATTCCCATTTTTGATTTTTCGATTTGAAAAATTTTTGGTTCAACTTTGAGCCGTTCAAACAACCTGTCCCGCGATATTAACTTTTTAGTTAACAGTCCGATTTGAATAAACTTTTTTTTGTTCGAAAGATCTTTTCAAGGATACTTCATTCCCGTATCTACATTTTCGATTTGAACAATTTTTCGTTCAACATTGAACCGTTCAAACCAGCTGTCACCCCTAATAACTTTTGAGTGAACAGTCCGATTTAAACATTTTTTTTGTTTTTTTTCGAAGCATCACGGCAAGGATACTTTATTACCGTATTTAAATTTTAAATTTGAACATTTTTGGTTCAACATTGAACCGTTCAAGCAACATTTCCCCACCTAATAATTTTTAAGTGAACCGTCAGAGTTAAATAAACTTTTTTTTTGTTCGAAAGATGTTATCAAGAATACTTCATTCCCGTTTTTAAATTTTCGAGTTGAACAATTTTTCGTTCAACATTGAACCGTTCAAACAAGCTCTCACCCCTAATAACTTTTGAGTGAACAGTCCGATTTAAACAAACTTTTTTTTGTTCGAAAGATCTCGGCAAGGATACTTCATTACCGTATTTAAATTTTCAATTGAAACATTTTTTCGTTCAACATTGTACCGTTCAAGCAACCTTTCTCCACCTAATAACTTTTAAGTGAACCGCCCGTTCAGAAAAATTTTTAACATGAGTGCCTACTGGGAAATTTAAATTGAATGTTGATTCTGAACTTAAAGGCGGATTTCCTTCAAACTAACTTTGTAAGAAAACGGTTTTGATAAAAAATGTATGTAAAGTACTTTTCTGAAAAATCTTCTGTGAGGACTCTGATTCCGACTCCGACTCCGCAAACATGGCGGAAATGTAGGCTCAGAAAAAAATGACTGACTGGACAGACGATTTTTTGAACATTTATTCTTTTTTTTTTTTTTGTTTAATTTATTATTATTATTTTTATTTCATTTTTTTTTTTGGCAGACGATTTTTTTTGTTTACAAAAATTTTTCATTCACGAGAGCATTTTATTCTTTATTTATACTTAACAACTGGCAACGGATTAAAAATAAAATTCGAGACATTTTATTAACGAACGAGGTTTTTTTTCTTTCTTTGATAAAATGTGTTTTGATGTTCTTTGTACTTTTATTTTATTTATTAATTTTTTTTCTTTTGAAAACGATTGGGAAATTTTTCTACGGAAGAACTATAACAGTTGCATTCTTTAAAAGGTGCGACAAAACTTTATTTACTCGTTTATTTACTTTTTACGTGTCCATTTCATCTGATGAGAGGGGTATATTTTGCTTTTAGAAATCAGCTTTAAGTGCTATAAAGGTATGTTTGACATAATTTTCAGTTTCAGATATTCAAGAGAATATTGATCAGATGCTAGAATGCCGATGTCGATGTACGGGAAAGTAGGCTCGTTTAGTTCTTGACAGAACTTCTTGTTAAATTTTATTATTTGTTTATGTCATTAAATTTCCGAAACGCAGAAAAATTGTTCACTATTTAGAGATCAAACAGTATTTTTTGTATAAATTTTTCTTCCTCGAACAAAATTTTCCAGAAAACGTCTAAAGACCAAAAGTTCATTAATCTTGATGCAAAATTTCTCAATAATATTCAAAATAGTTCTTTCTGCGAGAATTGAGAACTCCGTAAATAATTACTTTTCCACGACAAACTTCGCCAGGACGATGTAATTACCAACACAAAGACGATGAGTTTTCGCTGCCCTGTTCCCGAAACGAACAAAAGTTGAAATATGTCTATTCTCCTCATAAAGGCAATTAACTAAAGAAATAGTTTTCTCGGAGTTTTAAAGCGTTTAATTGCTGCGAGGATATCGCTTGGGCAGTATTTCACAGAGTGAAAAATTACTTGTTAGAGGACAGAGGAGAAAGAATGGGTAAGACATTCTTATTCTACGAATTTCTAGTGCACGAAAGGCAAACTTAAGTGATTAACTTTTAAAATTTGAGCTTAATTTATCTCGAAATACTCATGTCACAAAACTCGAAAAGTTAATGTCTCTATTTGTTTACTAATCGACGGAGCACATAGTAATGAAACAGTTACGCATGTTGTGAAATTTCTAGGTTTTCCATTCATTTGTGGTTAAATTATGAATATTTTTCTGGTTTCACTTTTGCACAAAAATTACTGTAATTAAATGTACTAGAAAAGATTCATTAAAATGAAAATATTTTTATTTTCCAAAAAATTCAGAGCTTTCCTAACTCTTATAAAGCGTAAAAAAATGCTACAACTTAACAAAGCAAATTTGAAGAAAAGTGCAAACACGTGTTTCAGGGTTTCCTAGTGCAAAAAAGTGAGCTTTGGATGTAAAAATATCCAAAAGAAATGACAAGAATGAACTATAGACAGTATAAATATATATCCTGTTCACTCTCGTTGATTTTAATAGACGTATCTTTCGTCCAAAGCTCATTTTTTGTATTGAAAAAATCTGGTATGGACTCCACACTACTTTCTTTTACGTGTAAATTTCTCAGTAGTTGCCTTAAGTGTTAAAAAAGTGCTTGGAGTGAGCATGGTAACAATTCAAGTATTTACTCCCCTAATTTGCCAAGAAACAATGCAAAAAATATTTTACAATAGTTAATTTTCTAACTATTGCTGATTTTAGTATCATTCAGTGAATTTTTCGCAAAATATCGCCAATAGCACCAAGTTGAACCCAAATTTTAAAAAAAATCGCCAAATTTGTCGCCAAGTTGGCGTCAAACACTTGGCGACCAAAAGCTTGGCGACATATCGCCAAGTGGTCGCGCCAATTCATATCACTTGAGTCTGCATTGAAATAAACACTGATTTGTCCAAAAAAGGGGTAAAACACCCCCTTGGGAACATTCGAATGCAACCACAAGGGGAGGTGCACAACTAGACCATCTCAGACCCTACGTACCGAGCTAGAAGCATCTACGGCAGATAGTTTTTGAGTTATGCGACACACATACATACGCACATACATTCGCACATACGTACATACAGACGTCACGAGAAAACTCGTCGTAACTCGGGGGTGGTTGAAAATGATTTTTCGGCTGCTTATATGTTGGTACGTACATATGCACGTGCTGACAGGTTGAAAAAACTACTGAACATTCATTCGGGGGTGAGCAAAATCAAAATTAAGACTCAAATTTGAGTGATTTTTTTTTCGCGATCACAATACTTCCTTTACTACGTAAAAGGAAGTAAAAAGAGTTCTTTGAAACCCTGAAACACGTGTCCGCAGTTTTCATAAATTTCTCAATTTCACTCTCTTTCTCTCTCTCTCTCTCTCTCTCTCTCTCTCTCTCTCTCTCTCTCTCTCTCTCTCTCTCTCTCTCTCTCTCTCTCTCTCTCTCTCTCAACACGCATTCAAAAATCAATTTGCTGAAGACAACCATTTCGTCTGCCAGAGCCCTCTACACAAAAAAATACTTTTAACAAACGCCATCTCTAGAGAAGAGTGGAAACTAATCCGCTCGCGCTTTCCAGCTTCGGATATGATTTGAACTACTTTCGCAAAAATGACCAATAAGTCGGACTTGAAAACTTGCTCGTGATTATGATTAAATTGCAAAGATTTTTGTTGACAATTTCCTCAATTTCTTATTTTTTACCCCCGAAGCAACAAGGATAGGGGAAAAATTCGACATATCTGTGTATTTGTCTGTGGCACTCTGGACACGGCACTGTGGCACGGATGGACCGAATGTTTTCTTTCTTTCTTTTTTTTTTTTTTTTTTTTTTCATTTGAAAGGAGAATTGATCGAGAGTGTTTTTGGCTTAGGTCGGGTCTTCGGGCGACATTAATTAACGAAGATGTTAACCTAAAACCTTTGAAACGGTTTTCGCGATTTTTGAAGTGAAAACATACAGGAAAAATTAAAACAACAGTACCAAAAGACATAAAATTTTTATGCGTCTTACGTGTTATATAGAACTCGAATTATACAACGTTTTCTAGCAAATGCGGCTAAGCCTTAAATTTACGCGATTGGAAACCGATGTCATTGTTGGTCGACGAGCAAGGAGGTTAAAGGGGAGGAGCTAAATCTCTGCTATCTAAAAGTGGCAACGAATTCTCACACGCCGCCAGAGGACGCTAGCTGAAACGCTCCCTACTTCCTACGGGATTCAATGTAAATGATACTGAATCTGTCCTCTCTTTAAATGCTGCTATGGGAAAGAAAAAATTTTTTTTTCAACTGGATTTTGATGTAAATCTTCGACTGACATTATGAATTAAGTATGATTTTCATCCCACGAAAATAGGAGCCGTATTTTTTGAGAAATAGGTTTAATCGAATGCACTTACCAACTTGCCAAATCTGACAGAATCTGTCATTTTTTAAAGACTGCTGTTGGCAAGAGGTTTTTTTTTTTCAACTGGATTTTGGTGTAAATCTTCGATTGACATTATGAACTAAATATGACTTTGATCCCACTGAAGTTTTGCCACTTAATTTTTTTATTAATTAAAAATATTTAGTAGACAAAATAATTATTATAGACTATATTTTCATATTACCTTCTTTTTTACATGTTCATATTTTTATTTAATTACCATTTGTAATCAGTAATTGAAAAATTTATTTATTCATTATTATTATTTTTCTTCGTTTTTACCTAATAATAGGAAATTTTATATTTACATAATTTTTACAATTAAAAATATATTCATTGGCTTAATTTTCGAATTTTTTTTATCTTTTTTGCTTAAACCTAGACTAATATAATGTATCTCTAACCAGGGGTGCCCACGGAGGGGGGGGGGATTATGGCGCATGTTGCGCCATAAAAATTTTGGGGGGGGGGATTTTTTAAAGCTAATTAATTAATTCATTCATTTATTTAAATTGTTGATTAATTTATTTTTTAATTAAAATTATGGGCTGATTTGTTTTGAATAAAAATTATTCATTAATTAATATTTTTAATCCACATTAGTTCTTTTATTTCTTTATTGTTTTATTTATTTATTTATTTATTTATTTTGTGTGCGTGTGAGTGTGCTTGGAATGTCTGGAAAAGAAAAAAAGCGATTCTGTTCTACGTATAATTAGTATTTTTAGAAAAATAATAATAAATAATTAAATAATATTTACAATTTAAAAAAATAAACAAATATTTAAAAAAAAAATAATATTTTAAAAAATAAATAAAATAAAAAAGAGGGGTAAAAAAAAAAAAAGCACAAGAGGGTTGGGAAACATTTTGGGGAGGGGGGATTTGCGCCATTGAGCTTGGGGGGATGGGCACCCTTGTTTCCCCCACCCCTGTGGGCACCCCTGGTTAGAGATACATTATATTAGTCTAGGTTTAAGCAAAAAAGATAAAAAAAATTCGAAAATTAAGCCAATGAATATATTTTTAATTGTAAAAATTATGTAAATATAAAATTTCCTATTATTAGGTAAAAACGAAGAAAAATAATAATAATGAATAAATAAATTTTTCAACTACTGATTACAAATGGTAATTAAATAAAAATATGAACATGTAAAAAGAAGGTAATATGAAAATATAGTCTATAATAATTATTTTGTCTACTAAATATTTTTGATTAATAAAAAAATTAAGTGGCAAAACTTCAGTGGGATCAAAGTCATATTTAGTTCATAATGTCAATCGAAGATTTACACCAAAATCCAGTTGAAAAAAAAAAAACCTCTTGCCAACCGCAGTCTTTAAAAAATGACAGATTCTGTCAGATTTGGCAAGTTGGCAAGTGCATTCGATTAAACCTATTTCTTAAAAAATACGGCTTCTATTTTCGTGGGATGAAAATCATACTTAATTCATAATGTCAGTCGAAGATTTACATCAAAATCCAGTTGAAAAAAAATTTTTTTCTTTCCCATAGCAGCATTTAAAGAGAGGACAGATTCAGTATCATTTACATTGAATCCCGTAGAAAGTAGGGAGCGTTTCAGCTAGCATCCTCTGGCGGCATGTGAGAATTTGTTGCCACTTTCAAACTAGCGCATCCGTAGAACATTTCTCTCCTTCTTTCTACTCCGTGTCGACGAGGAAAGAAAACTAAATGGTTTAAAATGTTTATCTGTTGCCAGTTTCTATTTGCTAACACTTAAAATACTTGTCATAGATTTTAGTATAAGGTAAGGCCCCTATATATACGAGCCGGCGCATCAAGATTAAGTTTCACCACTTTGGATCCAGCACGTGTTTGTGTTTGAGGGTTGTCTTTTCTGGCCAGTAATCGCGTTTTGGTAATTTTTCACTGTAAGCAATTATTAGCGGTATTTGGATTTGGCAAAGCTTAGCAATGTGCCAAAACTTTTTTCTGGTAACCCTATTCCGCAACAATGAAAATTTGAAAGTAAAAGTTAAGGAATTGGATCCAAAGTGGTAAAACTTAATCCTGATGCGTCGGCCTGTCTATATAGCGGCTCTAGTATAAGGTAGAGCTGCTATATAGACAGGCCGACGCATCAAGCTTGAATTCGACCACTTTGGATCCATTCATCAACTTTCACTTTCAATTTTTCACTGTTGCGAAGCTAGGGTTACCAGAGTAAAGTTTCTGACATTCCCAAGTTTTGCCAAATGCACGTGCCGCTTATAATTGCTCATGATGAAAATTACCAAAACGCGATACTTGCCAGAAAAGACAACCATTCATCAACCGGTCAAAAAAACATATCATGCGCTGGATCCAAAGTGGTGAAACTTAATCTTGATGCGTCGGCTCGTCTATATAAGGGCCTTAGTATAAGGATTAAGAAAGGATTTTCAATTTTCCCCCTTTATTCTGCTTTTGCGACTAGCAAATTTTACCATTAAGGATTATCTTTTATTTTCCGTGTTTACTATGTCCTCTCGAAACCAATTTGTTTAAATTTAAAATGCTTTCTGACCAGTGAAATTCGTTTTAATATGAAATCGGCACTCATGGTCGGTTTTTTTTATTTTAATTTAATCTTTGTACTTGTTAGCCTTAAGAGCTAGACAATAAATTAGAACTCAGTAATTGAGACAGTTATCGTGACTCAAATACGAATACAGTAGTAGAAACGATCAAAAAAATAATACTTCGGAGCTAAAGCAGGAAATAAACTGATGCGTAAAGTTTTCAAATTACAGTATGACATTTGAGTTTGGGGAGGGGGGAGACTCATTCACACTTGAGTAAACTGTCTGTGTTCGGTTAATTTCAAACGTCTGAAAAGCAAAACTTCCGCATCAGAAAAGAAATGTAAATTTGAAATTCAGCAAGAAAGAATGAAAACTGCATGTTTTAAATTAGATTCCCACGGAAAAGATCTTGAAGTCGGAAAATATTTGCATTTCTAGAGTTTAACCATCATTGTGAAAAAAAAAGGGTGGGAGGTATCTTTATTTTGGAATCACGGCAAAATGTATGGGCTGTTTTGTGCCTTAGAAATGTGCTCTGCTTGTTGTAATGAAATAGAGGGATTTTTCAACTGGTCCCGATCACTGGCTATCAAGGGTGGTAATCTCCATCTCTAAAAGATAGTAAGCAGAGAATTGAGGATGATATGATAAAATTTTAAATCCATTCTATTGTTAGAACTAAACGTAATTTTACTATCAACAGCTAAAAGAAGATTTCAAAGTGCTTTTTTTCACCCCTGTCTCTTCTTTCTAGCTAGAATAGTACACTTATCAGATTCCTTTTTGACCCCCGATGCAACAAGAAGGGGGGTTATAAGTGCGACTTGTCTGTGTGTCTGTCTGTGGCAATCTAGTGCATAAACGGGTGGACCTTTTTTTTCTTTTTTGCTTGAAAGGAGTGTTCTTCGCAAAGTCGCGACTTTGGATGACATAAATTAATGAAGAGATTAATTAAAAGCCTTTAAATGTTTTTTGCTTTTTTTAAAGTGAAAACGTGCTTGAAAACTTAACAATGGCACCAAAAGAAAGAGAAACTTTTTCTGCGTCTGATAAAATGTATTTGAAACTGTCATGTGATATAGAACTCTGATTAAATGTTTTTAGCAAATACGGCTAAGCCTTTATTCACGCGATTGGAAACCGATATCGTTGTTGGCCGACAATGAAAGAAAACTCATTGATTCAAAATATTTATCTGTTGCCAGTTTATATTTGTTACCAATCAAAATACTCGTCATTGATTTTAGTTTTTTGATTTTAAAAGGTTTTTCAATTTGTCCTTTTTATTCTACTTTTGTGACTACCAAATTTTAATATTAAAGATTATCTTTCCTTTTCCGTGTTTACCATGTCCAGCGAAAACACCAAAGTATATTTAAATTTAAAATGCTTTCTGACCAGTGAAGTTCGTTTTAATATGAGGTCAGCAAGCAAGGTCGGTTTTTTTTTTTTTTTTAATTGATCTTAGTACTAGTTCAATGAGAAAACAAACTCAATTGAGCGGTTAAATAATGTTTCAAAGACTTGTTTTAATTTATTTTTTTAACTAATTTATTTTTTATTATTTATGTATTATGTTTTATTGTTGTTTATTATTGTTATTTTCGGCTAATATTAAAGCAATCGTAATTCTACAGCTTAAATGCACCACTTTTCGGTGATCTGAAAAACTAGTCAAAGGGTGAGCTGTTCTGTTCGTTCTTCAAGTCAAAATGCAGGGTGCAGACAATTTGTTACATTGATGGAATATGAAAAAAATTGGAAAAAGAAATCCCACAGACAAAAATACTGTCATTCACAAAACTTAAAAACAAGTTCAAAGTTACTGGATTTGTTTTTTACCTTTTTCAGCTGGCATTAGCTACAGACTACAGCTTCTCCTATAGTTCAGTTGAATTGCATATCACCATAAACGATGTCTTTTTTAATAGTGCGGTAAATTGGCTTCTAACAACTTAGTGGAGGAGCAACTGGTCAAATTTTAATTTCCGTGCGCTTTTTGTGATACAATTATGACAGTTGGTTTTTCTGAAAGGTATTGGCACAAGGAATACGAATTCGGATGTTGCCACCCCCAAAAATAGTGCAGGGGGGTCGTAAGAGGGGGGCAACGTTTCTTCACTAAAATAACTATATCTTCATAATTTCATGGCTTACAACCAGATTTCAAAGCGTAAAATGCTTAAATTCACTCAAGAATAACATTATAACGTATAAAAAGCTGAATTCAAATTGCTGACACGTGTTTCGGAGCTATTAAGAGCTCCTTTTTCAGTGTATAAAATGAGAGCTTATGAATGAAAATTCATCCGGCTGAAGGTGTTTTTTTTTTCATTGAATAGAGGTTATCAAGCCCATCATTAGGACAACCAAGGGGGGGGCGTGCGGCCTCTCCCCCCCCCCCGCCCCTTTTAGAACAAAATGCAATTGCACATTTGTGTACGCCTTTATCCTTCAACACATAGTACACATTTAATTGGCACTTTTGCGCGGGACTGTAATCGCCCCCCCCCCCCGGGGAGGGAGATTGCAAAATTAATGTTTATCTTTATTTTTTTTTAATTATTATTATTTTTTTTTTTAATCAGGGAAAGGTGTTTAATTACCCCCACTAATCTGATAACTTGTTCCTCTTAAAGAGCAATTTTTTTCGTCACTTTTCGCCCACCACAATTTTTTGTAGCTTAAAGCACTGCTAAAGGAAGTTTTTGCAGCCACAAATGTGCTTTAAACAATATAAGCCAGTGATATTCATTGCGAGTGGTCTGAAACATGCCTGAATTTTTAAGTTAAAAAAATAAGAGAAAGATTTTTAATTATTTGTATTCACTCAAATAATAATATAATGACATTACTGAACCCAAATTTCCCATGGACTGCTTAACATTGTGTTTGTTTCTGTTGCTTAGTGTACAAAGTAATTTTAAACAAACTAAACATTTATTGAAACTAAACTGTTTTATTTCATTATACATCACTATACATTTTCAGCTTTTATGTGCAAACAAAATAGTTACATAAAAACATGAAAGTAGAACTATAATTACAAATAACAGCACACACGCTACTCCTTTGACAGTAGCATTTGAAAGAAAATGTAATAGATGGAATCCATAGATGGTAAAAGAAAAAGACAAATTGCTCTCAAACCAATATATAAATGCTTTAGGAGAAGAATGGGTAAAAGCCTTGCCTAGCTTTCATGCATTTACTGGATGCGACACTACAGGAACGTTTGCTGGAAAAGGTAAAGCCTTGCAGCAGTCTGATAAAAATATTTTGCAAGCTTTTGCAAATTTAGGAATTAATTCTACACCATCTGAAGATATTTTTGGTGCATTAGAACAGTTTGTTTGCAAAATTTACCTGCCAAACTGTTCTACATCAGATGTTGGCTCTGTTCGGTTCATGTTATTTCAAAACAAAAATTGCCGAATCAGAGAAGATGCCACCAACACAATCAGCTCTTCACTATGCCATCATGAGAGCACATTATCAGGCCATGATATGGCAAAATGATGTCATTGCATGTCCGAATATTCCACAGCCAGACGCTGATGGTTATGGTTGGGAAATGCAAGACAGCAGATTTGTTTCCTAGATGACCAAAATAGAACCTGCTCCACAGGCGATTCTAGAACTGGTAAAATGCTCATGCAAAAAAAGTGAATGTTCTACACTGCTTGTCAAATGCAGACATGTGTGAATGTTTGGATGTACCTAGATGCTGAAAATCACTGTTTTAACAGGTATGAGGAGAGCAGCTCAGATGAATCTGATAATGTAACTGATTTTTAATTTGCATTATATATTATTATTATTTGACTTATTGTTTTAAAATTCTTCCTAGCAATGTTTTTTTGAAACGATAAAGAATATGAAAAATTAATTCACGGTTTGATTTAAATATATACATTTCATTTTCTTTCAAATGCTACTGTCAAAGGAGTAGCGTGTGTGCTGTTATTTGTAATTATAGTTCTACTTTCATGTTTTTATTTAACTATTTTGTTTGCACATAAATGCAGCTGAAAATATACACTGAAGTGACAAAAGTCATGGGATACCTCTTAATATCGTGTCGGCCCTCCTTTTGCCCGGCGAAGTGCAACAACTCGACGTGGCATGGACTCAACAAGTCGTTGGAAGTCTTCTGCAGGAATATTGAGCCATGCTGTCTCGATAGACGTCCATAATTGTGAAAGCGTTGATGGGGCAGGATTTTGGGCACGAACAGACCTCTCGATGGTGTCCCATAAATGCTCAATGGGATTCATGTCGGGCGATCTAGGTGGCCAAATCATTCGTTGGAATTGTCCAGAATTTTCTTCAAACCAATTGCGAACAGTTGTGGCCCGGTGACATGGCGCATTGTCATCCATAAAAATCCCATCGTTGTTTGGGTACATGAAGTCCATGAATGGCAGCAAGTGATCTCCAAGTAGCTGCACATAAGCATTTCCAGTCAATGTTCGGTCCAGTCGCACTAGAGGACCAAGTCCATGCCATGAAAAAACAGCCCACACCATTACGGAGCCACCACCAGCTTGAACAGTGCCTTGCTGACAGTTTGGGTCCATGGCTTCGTGGGGTCTGCGCCACACTCGAACCCTACCATCGGCTCTTACCAGCTGAAATCGTGACTCATCGGGCCAGGCCACGGTTTTCCATTCATCTAGGGACCAACCGATATGCTCACGTGCCCACGAGAGTCGCTGCAAGCGATGTCGTTCTGTCAGTAAAGGCACTCGAGTCGGTCTTCTGCTGGAATAGCCCAAGAAATCCAAATTTCTCCGCACAGTTCTAGCAGACACGTCCATTGTACGTCCCACATTGATTTCTACGGTGATTTGACGCAGTGTTGCTTGTCTGTTAGAATTTACGACTCTTTGCAGACGTCGCCGGTCTCGATCTTTAAGTGCAGGCGGTCGACCACTGCGCTGTCCATGGTGGGATGTTATGCCTGAAATTTCATACTCTCGGCACACTCTTGACACAGTGGATCTGGGAATGTTGAATTCTCTAACGATTTCCGAAATGGCATGACCCATGCGTCTAGCTCCAACTAACATTCCGCGTTCAAAGTCTGTTAATTCACGTCGTGCGGTCATCATCACGTTAAAACCTCTTCACATGAATAACTTGAACAGAAATGAAAGCTCTGTAAAAGCACTGCGCATTTATACCTGTTCTATGCGATGCTACTGCCATCTGAAAATTTGCATATTGCTATCCCATGACTTTTGTCACTTCAGTGTATAATGAAATAAAACATTTTAGTTGCAATAAATGTTTAGTTTGTTTAAAATTACTTTTTACACTCAGCAACAGAAACAAACACAATGTTAAGCAGTCCATGGGAAATTTGAGTTCATTAATGTTGTCATTATATCTGTGGCTTGGTTCTAAAAGGGCCTAAGTCAAAAATGTTAGTTTCGAGAAAAAGGTTTTTTAGAATGCTATAACTTTCTTACATTAAGATTGCCATTATTATTTTTTTGGTATTTGTTTATTGTTAGTGTAAAGAAACATTTTATCATATGAAATTTTTTAACCTGTTATGACAGTGTGTGTATGACATTGGCTGACATTATAATGGAAATACAACCAATTTTAGTTTGATATTAGGCATTGGCCTTCGTAGAATTAGAGTTTTACTAAATTGGAAACTTTTGATGTAAATAACACAGAAGGTGAAAAAATTGACATTGGCCCTTTTAGAACCAAGCCACAGATATTATTATTTGAGTGAATACAAATATTTAAAAATCTTTCTCTCATTTTTTTTTAACTTAAAAATTCAGGCAAGTTTCAGACCACTCACAATGAGTATCACTGGCTTATATTGTTTAAAGCACATTTGTAGCTGCAAAAACTTCCTTTAACAGTGCTTTAAACTACAAAAAAATGTGGTGTGCGAAAGATGACGAAAAAAATTGCAATTGGGGGCAATTGAACCCCTTTCCCTGATCAAAAAAAAATTAATTAATTAATTTAAAAAAAATAAATAAAAACATTTATTTTTCAACCCCCTTCCCCTCCGAGGGGGGCGATTACAGTCCCGGGCAAAAGTGCAAATTCAATGTATACTATGTGTTGAAGGATAAAGGCGTACACAAATGTGCATTTGCATTTTGTTCTAAAAGGGGCGGGGGGGAGGCGGCACCCCCCCCCCCCTTGGTTGTCCTAATGATGGGCTTGATAACCTCTATTCAATAAAAAAAACACCTTCAGCCGGATGAATTTTCATTCATAAGCTCTCATCTTCGACACTGAAAAAACAGCTCTTAATAGCTCCGAAACACGTGTCAGCAATTTGAATTCAGCTTTTTAGGCTTTATAATGTTACTGTTGAGTGGATTTAAGCATTTTACGCTTTAAAACCTGGTTGTAAGCCATGAAATAATGAAGATATAATCATTTTAGTGAAGAAACTTTGCCCCCCCCCTTACGCCCCCCTGCACTATTTTTGGGGGTGGCAACATCCGAATTCGTATTCCTGGTGCCAATACCTTTTAGAAGAACCAACTGTCATAATTGTATCACAAAAAGCGCACGGAAAACCAGTTGCTCCCAGACTAACTGGTTACTAAAAGAAGATAAATGTCACTCCTAATGACCAAACAATATTTTTTACAACTAGCTGGATTGTTGAATTCTCTTTTCAGCGAAATATTAAAATACGTGTACTCACTCACTTAAATATCAAACCAAGGCAAGAAAAGATGTAATTTGGGG
>JAXGGA010016951.1:0-25500 GCA_038373865.1 Uloborus plumipes | reverse complement strand
TAAAAACACATGAAAATTTTCATTTTTTCAAAATTTCAGGGTCGTTGCGTGAACGGAAGATATTATCCGATTTCAAAAATTTTTGTTTTGTTTTGTAACTCTTCACCAATCGCAACTTTTCTGCACTATTGCGATTCGAAAATAAAAACTTTTTTTCGCTCCACCCTAATGTAGACCCTATAGAGTACAGGTGCTGATTTAATTTGCGTGTCAATATCTCGAAGGGGGGTGGAGCAATCGCACGTGTTCTGCGCGGGGGTGATTGCTATATCTCAGGAAGTAACAGGCGGAATCAAACGAAAATTGGTCCATAGGTTGATCCTATTGAGTACAAGTGCTGATTCAATTTGTGTGTCAATATCTCAAAGGGGGTGGAGCAATCAAAAGTACTTATTTTGTCATTGCACCTACTGTGTTTCGAGAAATATTGCTGAGATTTGAATGAAATTTGGAATAACACTAACCCAATATGGAAGCAAGCATCGATTAAATTTTGGCGCCAATCGCCCCAGGGGGAGGGTGGGGGGATTTTAGCGCTTAGTCAACAATGCGAAAAATTAATTCATTAAAAAATCGCTTTCACGCTATTTAATTATCAAAACAGCTGAAAACTTTCAATGATTTGAAATTTTTAACTGTTGCCAATTTCTTTTTACTAACAAATAAAATGTTTGCAATTAATCTAAACAAGGCTTTTGCAATGATTCTGCATTTGCAGGGTTATTACGATAATTGGGAAATTGGAGCTGTCTCCAATTATTCGGGCGAGTACGTATTTTATTTTGTAACTGGAATTCATAAGATAGAAAAAGAAGAAAGTTTCGTGACGGCCACGACAGCTAATTATATATATATATATATATATATATAGATAGATATTTTCCTATACAGTAATGACATTTCGGTTTCCATGCGTTCACCGAAATTAAACTCTCGTGTTTCCAGTTTTGGGACATGAATGCTTGTATGTCTATAATTTTGAATATTCAGATTTTCTTACAAACCTTTTGACTAGCATTTTACCCTACTTCGCGGATGAGTTAAAACGATAAGTTTGTTTCCTTAGCGCTTTTTTTTTCATTTTATATTAAATTGAACAACGCTATGATTCCTCCTTTTAGAAAAGGCTCTTAGTGTATCTGGTGCATGCTATTCAATACTAGGAACCATAGTATTTACTCCAGTTTTAATGCTGAGAATTAATTGAGTTAATAATTCCAACAGTGAAAACGTAAGCTCTTCCAACAAACTACATATTTCGTTGAACTTGAACTTAACTATATTTTAATACCTTAAAAACAACTTCTGGAAATATACGAGTTTTTAAGAGCATTTTTCCCATCTCCATGCAAAGTAATGCCATTTTTAAATTGATGCATTCAAATGCAATTTATTTTGTATTTTTAAATCGTTTAAACTAAAAAAAGGTGGATGTGCAAAGAGTACGTTTTGTTTTGAGATTGCAAAATAGACAAAAAAAAAAATCATTTAACATTAAAACAAAATTTTATTGAAAACTTTTATCTTCCTTTCAGTAGCAGCAAAATTACAGATACATGTTGGACGTGTTACCAGTTTCAATGTCAAGCTTACTCAATAAAATCTTCAAAACTAATATAAAAAAGGACATTTTAAAACTGTATATAGTATGTTAAGTTTCTTCTTCGCTCACGAAATAAGTATTTCGGCAATAAAAATATATATTTCACTGTTACATAGCATTAAACTTGAGCTGAGATCTATTCATTCTTTTTATGCCGAAAGAAATATAGAATGTTCATTGTCCAAAACCCATTTTTCCAAATAATATCCTTAGGACTAATGTCTAGAGCTCTAGAAATAGATTTTTGTCTGAAATAGGACATCTGGGAGTGCTTTAGTTACAAATCCTACTTTCGTATTGCTGTATGGAATAGCCATCTTCTCTTAGGGTAGCATTCTGTATGGCATTTTAAATTGCCTCTTTGTCAGAACTGATGTCTTATCAATGAAATTGGTACGTGTAGACAATTTATGTAACATAACGAAGGTTTTTAAGATAGTGCAAATATGTCTTGCATGCATCTTGATATTCTTTGCAGACAGAAAACAACTTAACATAAAATGCATATTTTTCAGAAGCAAGAAAATGTGATTGGTTGTTCTAAATTTATTACTTTATTTTTTTGCATGAAAATAATGCTATAGATTGGTTTTATTTCCCTAAACTTACGCATTGTCTTCTCACGCGCAGATGTTAAACTAGTTGCAGTGTACAACTAGTTCAATTTTGTTTTTCAATTTAAACTTTTGCTGTTAAGAATGTTTTTACGTACACCTGGATTAACCTGACGCTACTTTTATACTGAAAAACATTATGTTTGTCTCACAATGAAACGCTTACATCATTACAATTTAAACACATACCGTTGTGGTTTAAAATGACAAATCATTTGTTCAAGATTTTTTAGTATTTATAATTGCTTACATTCTGAATTTATGTAAAAATATGCTGTTTGAAAATGAAATATTTTAAAAACGCTTTTATTTTCTACTAGCGGTATCCGCACGTCTTTGCCCGTGGTATAAAATTAAAAGTTCATTTCTTAATTAATTGATATAGCAGAAAGAATGCTTTATTTTAGTTATAATTCAACTATAATTCCTTAAAAGTACGATATGAAAATAAGCCAAAAGAGAAAATATGAACAATTTTGTTGCTTACAGAAATCAACAGAAATCTTACCAAAGTTTAAGAGAAGAAGAAAATTTTCTTTCCTAATTTAAAAAACAAAGTAATACATTTTCCGAAATGAAACACTTTAGAAAGAACGTTTCAATATAGCAATTTATACGATTTTTTATCATTTACAGAGTTTTAATTCCTTGAAAACTGAGAAAATAAAAACAGGCGATTTTTTCCAACAGTAAAATAACTCATTTTAATAAGGCTAGGAGTTTGGATTGCTAAAAAACAAATACATTTTGAAAATTATTAAGGGAAAAAGAACGAAACTAAAATGGTATAAAAACGTAACCATGGTAACAGCATGGAAAAGTTAATTTCCGTTGCGATAAAATAAGTCATTTCATTTTTCAAATTTTATTCTCGAGCTTAGCCATTTTAGAATCGTTTGGCTTGCTTTCCTCATGGTAAGCCTTGAATTTCCAGGCTTCTAAAAACAAGTATTACAGCTCTTCTAATGCTCGTAGAAACTTCTAATTGATATAATTTTTAGCCAAAATTTTACGCTTTCAAATGACATAAGACTTGAAAATGTGTATAAAATATTTCTTTGAATTTGTATGAAAAATGAGCTAAGAATTAGAATAGAAAAAGAACGAAATAGAATTTTTGAGAAAAACGCTTCGAGATGCACCGACCCATGCTACGAACTAATTTTGTGCCAAATTTTAAGAAAATCGTTCGAACGGTTTTGGCGCTACGCGGATCACAGACAGACAGACGAGTCCACATTCAGCTTTATTATTAGTAGAGATAGAGAATACGTAATGGTTCTATTTCGACTTTTGAATTAATGTCACATCATTTTGAAAATTGATACATTTCAGAATAATAAGCAGTAAGTTACCACCTCTATAAGTCAGGGTTAAGGCAAAACTACTTGTAATACACCATCAACCCAGGGATGCCATCCAGCGATGGCAGTTTCGCTCTTGTTAGAACTCAACAGTCTAAAATAGACAGTAACCGCACTGGATACAGCAATCATCTTATAGCAGCTAAGAGTACCAAGCAAACTGGCACCTAAAGTAAAATTATCACACCATTGAGAGACCAGAGCAATTGTACGGTTCAACTCGTATTTTGAAGACAAAACGGGCATCAAACAGAAAGTCACCTCACCTGAGCCGGATCAAGGCAGAAATGCATGCAATACATTGCCAACCCGGTCATGCAATCCAGAGACTGCAGTTTTGTTTTTACTGGGACTTATCAGTCTTGAATAGACAATAACTAAGCTGGAGGCAGGAATTATCTTATAGAAGCTAACAGTGCCAAAGAAGTTCGTTTATTTCGGACGTTTTACCATTTTTTATTACGTTTTGTGCTTATCTGGTACTAGTTAAACTACGACTAAGAATGTCTTGGTACTCGTAATTGCAACAGTATTTCATTGCGGCAAATAAAATAAAAATATTAAAAAAGGCAGAAAAAAATCATAAGTAATTAAATATGCAAAATTACGTATGATAATTACGTATATTAAGGATATAACACAAGTGAAATGTCTTAAAATTATTTAAAAATAACCGCTTCGACGTTGAATTGTTTGTTTTTATTGCGGAAATTTACTTTGTTCGCCATTGACTTTTTACGGTTAATCGAATACATTTGGCGGTGGTGTGTTTCAATTAATGTATTTAATATTTTTTTATATCTTTCTTAGTTTTACATCCCTGTATATATTACGAATATCTTTATGTCTATCTGTGTGTATGTTTTTCTATTGATCACTCTATATCTTTTTATTCATCAACCCTATATGTTTTCATTTCTCTTAACAATCATTCTTAACAATTAGAATGCAGTTAAATAGCGTTTTCGTGTTTAGTAACAATACATAGACAACGTATTTACTTCAGGGACCCAATATCTCATAAAACGTTAAACAACTAATTTTCTCAAAAACCGGTAACCAGGTGCACAACATTGGCAAAACTACGTCTGTCAGGCAAATTTTATGTTCCTGTGCCCTTCTTTCGCGGGAAGCCAGCCGCAAACAAACATGCAAGCATCTTTTCCTTATTATTATATAGTTTTAAATGTGTATAGAATATATTAGGGTTGTTCAATCTATGCATATAAACTGCAAAATGTTTGATAAACTATAACAAAGAGTAAAATATACTTTTTCTCCCCATTTTTTATCACTAATAAGCAAAGTTACTTGAGTTAATAATGAATGTAACGAAAGACAGTTGCGTATTTGCCACAGATATTTTTACTATCTCTTAAAATATTGTTTTAAATAAATAAATAAATAAATAAATCTCTCGAGCGACTGATATAAAATGTATCAAACTACAGTAAAAGAAAAAGAGATCAAAACAATTGGTGTTGGATACAACCATTAGGCCGAAATCTGTAGATCTTGCGCAAGGATGAGCATTAAAGATCAAGAAGAGCCATCAGAAAGAGAACCATCCATCAGAAAGAACAATTTATCTCCAGTAATGACGATTCACAAAGAAAGTTTTTTCCTTCGACACTTTTGTTTGGTAAATAGGTTTGATTATGCTGAAACTTTAGGAGAAAAAATAAATAAATCAATACCTGTAAGTAGGGGAAACAAAAGATAATTTAAACATTGCATATAGATCAGCAGTTAAAGCCATATGCACGAGTAATTGTAGCAATTTCCTGCGAAGATCCAAAACTCAAAGAAATTAAAAATAATTTAGACTTTATCAAAAACCCGTCATGAATAATTTTTATTAATGAAATAGTTTCTGCACGTTTGGGTTTTTTTACTGGTTTGTGAATAATATAGCCCTTATGTGAACATAAATAATACAAGAATTTTCCCTTAAAACCATTTTCAATCCATGTGTTTTTTTTTTACATACTCCAGAGTCCCCCGTTCTTACCAAACCATGGTTTAACCGGGATAGGACGTTGAAGAGCGCTCTGTTCTTTTTGAACCAGAACCAAGGGCCGAGCAAACCCTTTGGCTCAGCACCCCCAGAGGTATCGTTTCACTTGGAGGACTTTGTGACCAATACATATTTAACGTCTTCCAGCCATCATTAATCAAGATGGTGGATCTTTGATCGGCTGGGGACCGAACCCGGGTGCCTCTGGTCACGAGTCCGACACCTTACCGATTGAGCTACCATGGCCCTATCCATGTGTTTTAAAGTATGGGCGATTTGTAATTACATGATACATTTTGCGATAAGTTAGCACTAGAATGGTGTTGCGTTAGGTTTATGGACGATAATTATTGATGGTTCTAATTCGGGGAAATCACAATAGCAAGCAATCTACTGTTTTACTCCACTGCGAAGTGACTTTCCAAAATCTCTACGTTTTAACTAATTTAAAGCAATGCCTACTTAAAGGACCCTACACACGTTCCGGAAAATCCGAAAGCTTTCTTTAAGGACATTGTCAATGAATTTCTTCAGGAAAACCTAATAAGAAGAGCTTCTGGAGATCCACACAAATATCTCAACAGAATTCACCATACACACATAAATGACTTCTTCAAGGCCTGGTTCCTCATGGAACTCCTTCGGATTTTCCGTTGCCGTGTAGGTGGCCCTTAATACTAAGTGGCTCTCACTTTCTGAGTTTTAAAAATAATTCAAAAATTTAATTTGAGTTGTTAGGATCCATCGCCAGTCGCTGCAGGCCACAAGGTAGCTCTATCTTCAGAACAGTGGGATCCTTTTTGGAGACAAATGAGATAGACATTATAAGTATTACGGGGAGTTTTTTAAACCGACCAACCGTTGTGGTTGTTTGTTACTTTGCTATAGCTTTTACCATTGATAATTGTAATACAGCGCAGTCGTAAAACAAATGCAGTGGAACCCTGATTTTACGTTGTCCATTTTTCACGTATCACGCTTCCAAAGCTATTTTCACCGGGTACCTGAAAAAGGACATACTGATAATGCTAAAAGATTCTGGATTTTTTTTTTCCAAAACGTCTGCTTAGTATTTTTCGAGATACAGATCAAAACTGCTTTTTAATATGCATGATGAAAAAGGTTTAACATTCTCCAAAACATTTTTATTACATTTTAATTTGGATGGGTTCACGTTAAACAAGTTTACCATTTATAGCCAACATAGAGTTTTTAAAAGCTAAGGAAATCTTGTTAAGTCAAATTTGAAAAAAAATCAAACCCGATATGAATCAAATTACGGTATTTATGGACATTATTAATGTCCTCAGAGTGAAAATTTACTAAGCCGCAGATTACAGTTAAGTCATAAATAAGAAAATTAAAGAAAACTAATTCGAAGTTTTCAAAACTTCCTGTTGCAAAAACTTTTGAAAAGAGGCGAAAAGTATTTTTCTTTTTATAAACTAAGCTCCTAAAGCGGGTTTTCAGTTTTCAAATCAGAGGCTGACTTAAAAAACAAAATCACCACAATAGAAATTCATGAGAACACAATCAAACCGATACTAGTTAGCATATTTTCATAAATCTATTTACCTGTTCCGAAACTGTTGCGTAGCAAATGTCTTAAGATTTGAAATAAGCTTTGCGTTCTAAGCCTCATGAATATACGACGAACATTTTGAAGGAAATATTTGAAACATCGAAGAAATGTTTTGAATAAAAGTGTTGGCTCAATATTTCATAATGTATGCTATAAATTTAGATGCGGAGACTTATCTTTTTTATCATCACTAAACACAAAATTTCCATACTTTTTCGAGAATATTTATTTTTTAAATGTTAATTAGTTTAGAATTTTGACTTATTGAAATATTTTAATATTCCCGTTTTTCAGACCTTTCGTACTTTTTTTGGATGAAACAGTATTTAAAATTATACAGATTATACAATTTATTATATGCACACACAATGCAACTCTTAAATTTACGAATTAAAAGTGAATAAGGTTGGTGCGTATGAAATGTCGGATTCTTAAGTGATTGTATAAAACTGCATTTCTTTCTTCAAAAGCTGTTTATTCAATCAAAGTATGCTCCATTCGTTTCAATACACTTCTCCCAACGAGATTTTAAAGCGTAGATGCCTGTCTTAAAAAAATTTTGGTCTTTAGAATTAATAAACTCTGATATCGAGTTTTTTAGACTGTCTACATTTTCATAGTGTTTGCCCCTTAAAAACAGCTCTAAATGCTTGAAAAAATGAAAATCGGTCTGCGAAAGATCCGGTGAATATGGTGGATGCTGAAAAACTTCATATTCCAACGAAATCGGGTTAGCAATGATGAGCATACGTTTAACCGATCCAGCTTATTTCGCTCTGTCAGTGCGTGCGGTACCCACTTGTCCATCTTCTTAACCTTGCCAATCTCAGAAAGGTGTCTCAATATCGTTGTATGGTCAACTTTCATCCTGATAGCAAGTTCCCTCGTGGATATGGCTGGATCCGCTTCCACTAGAGCCTTCAGGTCATCATCCTTTACAGACGTTTTGGGTCTTCTGCGCGGCTCATTTTGCAGTGAAAAATCGCCAGACCGAAATTTTTCGAACCAACGCTGCACTTTCAGATCGTTAACCGTATTCTCCCCAAACGCTTGGTTTATGTTGCGTGCAGCTTTTGCAGCACTATTACCAAGTTTGTACTCATATAAGAAAATGACGCGAATGTCGGCAGAATTCATATCGGCAATAAACTCAAAAGAAATAACAAAAGGGAAGACCTTCGAGAAAACCTATTTTGCTGAAATGAGTCTCTGGCAATGGACAATATGACTATGAATGAGGTTATACCAAAGACAAAAGTATAACGAAAACAGGGAGACAAACGTCCGCATGTAAAGAGAATCATTTCATACGCACCAACCTAATAATATTACTGTGATCCCTCGCTGGTGTACTATTTTCTATAGCTACCAGTTTGTTTGGTACTCTTGGCTTCTATAAGAAGTTCTGCTTGCAGCTCGGTTCCTGCAAACGCCAGCCTCACGAGTCCTAATGAGGACAAATCTGCCTCTGGATAGTATAACTCAGCTGTCGGTGTATTGTACGTATTTAGTTCTGTTCAGCCCTGGCTAGCACGGTAACTTCTTGAATTATACCCTGAAACAAATTTGAATGACATCCAAGTAGCACGTAATAAACAATAATAGTCTAAGTGGGCACGCCAGCGGCAGATTACCGATTACCATTCCTGACTTTGCAATACTGGGGCTTGTGCTAAAATTTGAAGATGTGAATTAAAAAATGAAGTTTTTTTCCCCTTTTATTTTATTTACTACCCCGTGATGAAAAAATGAAACAATACAGTCCCAGACAAAAATATAGGGCCAGCTACAATATCCTACCCAAAAGAGCTAAGATTGCTAAAAAAAAGTTGTTTAATGTATTTATTATATGTGTTATTATGATAACAATCGACAGTCACCAAAAGGATAATAAAATTTAATAATGTAGAAGATTTGTTGCTAACTTCTGTTTTGAAGAAAGACGCAAGTTGGACAAAATTATAGGGCCACTATATAAATTTCGCTCTGGGTGCAAAATTTGCATATGACCGATGCTGTAGTGAATGCCCAGAAGATAAAGCAAGCATTCCAGCACGTGGCTTCATCAATGAGAACGTTGTTAGACATGTGTAGAGGTAAGCCATTAACCGAAAAAGAGAAACGGTAGATTCTTGCATATCAGAAATGTGGGCTAAGTTCTCGCGCTATTGCTGATAAAATAAAAGTGTCTAAGTCTGTTATTAATATTTTTTTGAAGAATCCTGAAAATTATTTCCAAAGACGATCTGCCGGGAGACCAAGTTCTTTGACTGATAGTCAAAAAAGATGCATTTTTTATAGCGTTTCGAATAAAAATCCGTCTCCGGCGGCTATTGTTGAAGATTTACAACTTCCATGCTCAAGAAGAACAGTACAGCGACTTATAGCAACGCATTCGAACTTTCGGTACTCGAAAATGAAAGGGAAACCTCCATTGACGTTAAAGCATAAAATCTGCCGTCTGGAGTTTGCAAAAAAATACGTTGCATTTGGAGACAAATGGCAAAATGTGGTGTTTTCAGAGGAAAAGAAATTCCAATTGGATGGGCCAGACGGATTGCAATACTATTGACACGATTTACATCGAGAAAAGAGGTTCTATTCAAAGCGTCAGTTCGGAGGAGGCAGTGTAATGGTTTGGGCAGGCTTTGCTGCTGGTGGAGTCACTCCACTAATATTTATTAAATCAAATACGACATCACAGTATTATCAAGATGTTCTGGCATTTAATCTGTTACCTGAGGCACCCCTCATCACCAACGGAGACTACATTTCAACAAGATAACGCCCCTGTGCATACCTCAAGGTACACAAAGGCGTGGTTCCTGGCTAATCAAGTGCGTGTTTTGGACTAGCCTGCTAGAAGCCCTGACCTCAATCCTATTGAGAACTTATGGGGCATTTTAGTACGAGATATTTACAAAAATGGGAAGTGTTACAGCAATAAGGAAGAACTCAAGAAAGCAATTCAATTATCTTTTGAAATATCTGTCGAAAAAATTCCAAAAAACGTTTTAAAAACGTTGTCGGAGTCTATGACTGAGAGACTGGTTAAGGTTATAGAGAAAAAAGGCAATTTCACTAATTATTAATTTCATTTGTGTGATTAGGCTAATGTGGCCCTATAATTTTGTCCAAGTTCTTTTTTTATGTTCAGCTGAAAAACATACAGTTTAGGTAATAATAATTATTTGTTACACTTTCTTTTTCATAAATTATATTATATATGATGCTAGTTTTACTCTTTTACTATGCTTTCTTTTCACAATCACTCGCACAGTTTAACTTCGATATTTCTTATGTTTTCTTCCTGGCCCTATATTTTTGTCTGGGACTGTAAGTGTTAGAAAAGCAAAATTATTTAGTTAGAATTGAATAAATACCATTGCGTTTGAAAAGGAAACGAATGTAAAGCAATGTAGAGAAGCACAAAATGCAGTGAAATGAATATCAAAGTGTGTTTCGAAACTCATGCATGTGTTTCTCTGAAAAACTTGCACCTTTTTACATTGCTTTATATTCTATAACTATTCAGTTATGCAAACATAACTATGTAAATTGTAGTTTCTTTCACTTTTTCAACGTCTGCATAAATTAAGAAGTCTTTAATGTCCCTTTCGGTAACAATTCCGTTCAAAAGGCATACTTGATAATAAGCATTCTTTCTTTTTTTAAAAAATATTGTTTGATGTCAAATCAGACAAAAACTTTCCTGAGATATTTCTTTTGAGTTCAGGAGGCATTTTTATATGAAGTTTCATCGACAGTTTATTCACTTGTTCTACTGCCTATTAATCATTATCAAAGTACACTTCCATATTATTAACATTCTTAAAATACCCATATTCAAATGAACTGAGGAGGAAGAAAATAAATGCTGCTTTCAAAAATTCCAGTCGATTTCAAAAACTCTATTCAGTGGCTTTGTCAGATTTTTTTTTACTTGAAATAGGATGAGATATAGTTGTTCTAAGCTATTGGTTCTTTAGAGGCAAAATAGAACATACCGGAGTTGATTCTTTTCTCACGTTTTCAAGCACTTTAGCTCAGAACGTAATTTTTCTTTTCCAACCACCGCACTCAGGAAATATTTATTCTATGCAGCATCTGAGATATTTTCTAAAGGTTTTTCGCAAAAGAAAAGAAATGGCGTTTTGAATAGGGTGATAATACAAAGCTTCAGTGCGTCTGCGAGAGAAATGTGTAAAAATTGTGCGTTGCTGTGCAATATTTTAGTCTGAAAAATGCAGCGACGAAACAATAAATCCTCAGAAATTAGTTATTTTTGTGTAATGCAAGCAATTAGTTTTTAGCTATCGTATCTTATCTCATCGTCTTATATATTTGTCATAACATGTTTCATGTTACTCCATTTTGGGAAAATTTATAAGTTATTGCATATTTTTAAAAAAATTCTGTGTTTTTATGTTCATATAGTAATCGAGTTCTACAATTAATATTCCATTCTTCGAGTGATCATTTATGTGTATATATGTTAAGATTGTAGAAACACGTCGTTTAGATGGTCCCTTTCTGTGTAACGATCCATAAAAAAGCGCTTTTTTTTAACCCTCGTGGGTTCCTTGGGTTCATATGTGACCCCAATGCAATTTCTGTTTAATATATCTTGTTAATCAACCATTTGTTTTTAACCTATTAAGCGCCAAAGCTCCCATTGCGGGAACATCTACTTTTAATTTTTTTTCTCTAAAGAAATTTTAGTTATTGATAAAAGAACTATTCCATGTGAATTTCAACAAAACGAAGTCTATTATAAAAAAAACTCAGTAGATTCTGTGAATTTTATATATTTTTCCGCATTTTGCCAAAATAAGGAACTTTGATTTTTTCACGAAAATGTAAAAAACTAAAAAAAACTTAGTCAATGGATTTTAAATTTTTTTCAAGTGCTCTGCATATTTAAAGCAGATAGTCCAACAAACAACATATGAAAAAACCGGAATGAAACGATCCATTTAAAAGCATGCTAGAAGCCCTTAAATTTCTTGTTCCCAGAAAGGGAGCTTTGGCGATGAGGGACTAGGCTTTTGTGTACGCGCGCTTACAATGAAGAAAGGAATGCTGCTAGGCACAAAGGGGTAACCTGCGTCACGAGGCACGTGTACCCCTTTCTGGGTTTTTTGAAAAAGGATTCTTTGAACTGTAATTTGTGAATGTTACCACTAATATGAAGATAGACTGAGATTGGTATTATATTTTGTTCTCCTGCGGAATTTATTCTTTTTGGCGGAATCAGCTCTTTCGAATTTTTTATATCTTTACCTATAAGAAAAAAAATGCCTGTTAAGTTTTTAACAGTGCAGCAAGCTTTGGAGTATTTTAATACTATAGACTCTGATGAGTATTCAGATGAAGGAAATATTGTATGTTTGCCCCTGATTCTTGCCTTGTAACAGATGATGAGGATGTTGCTGAAAATGAAATAGCTCTAAATACGAATTTTCCTAAAGATGTTTGTGGAGAAGTTGAAGTAACAGTTAAAAAGAAATTAAAACGAAGAAATAAAAGGTCCTTAAATTCTAGAAAAAGAAAGATAACTTTACTAGCGGAAACAGAATGCAATGAAGACGGTGCAAAGTCGTGTCATTATTTCAATGATGCCGCAGATAATGATATCATGCTTGATATGGACACTCCAAAACAAGGAGAAGCTGAAGTTTCTATTAAAAAGGGTCAAAAAAGAAAAGTGATATTTCCTTTAAAACCACAGAAAAAAAATATCTGTGAAAGCAAAAAAGCCGGAAATAAGTCAAAAGAAACCATTTGTAATTTTTGTTTATTTACTTTTAGTATTTCTCCTTTTCACGCGCAATGTAAAATATAGCTCCCATTTTGGAAAAGATTATACACATATATATGTATGAATTTTTGTGTAATTGTCATAAAAGTACAAGAATATATAATATTTAAGACGCGGTTCTTTTAAAACGTGGTAGGAAAAAGTAGAAACGCAACCGAACGCGGTGGAAACGCATCTGAGACAGCGTATGATTTTCCCCCAACAAAAGCGCCAAAGCTCCCATTATGGGAACAGACTATAATTTCTAAACGGTTCAAGTTTTTTTGAAAATTTCAACTGCGCTGTACTCTAGATATATACCTTACATGAAAAAAGTTAATTCTTTTGAGATTTTTTATGTATTTCACATAGCGGCGTTTAATGGGTTAATGGCATTTTGTGGCTTTTATTCTTCTAGTGTTCTGTTCAAAATAATGCTATTATTGTGTTTTATTTTTCCCGAATTGCATTTTTTGCACACAAGACCCTTGGTGTCACTTCCCCAGAATGGCAAAAAAAGAGGACGTTGCAACTTTTGTCCAAGAGAACTGGACAGAAAATGCATCGAAAAATGTCACAAGTGTTTGAAATTCACTTGCAAAAAATCATGTTTTTTCAGGTCTGTAACAGTTGTAAATAAATCTACAGTTATTGTAAGTTTTGCTCTAAAATTTTAATTTTTAATGCATAAACTAAATTTTACTTTGATTGTGCCTTTTTATTTTTATTTTTTGTGTGAACTTAAATAATGCATGTAACATTCAATACTCATAATAAATTAATTAAAGGAAGCATTGGGGTCGTTTATGACACCAAGGGTCTTGAGTGTAACTGAAATGGGAGGGACCCACGAGGGTTAAGCAAGATGTGGAATGGAATGTGTCCTTGAAACAGGGAGAAAGTGTCCTTGGCATGTCGCTTTGTGATCTTCGTATTGTGTCGATTCCACGTCATGATCGCCTCAGAGGATGACCTAATTTCTGTGTCTCTTCTTCTTTTTACGTTATTTTTAAAAATTAGGTTCTGCTAACGAAAGTGCGAGTGGCATCAAGATGAAGGAGGTAATAGAAGCTCTGACCAAGCGTGGTTGAGGGCTTTTCGATATTTTCCCCGACGATGCGAGGTACTAATCCTGACTTTCTCCGGCTGGTGCGGGGGAAATGGAACGTTGTTTCTTCGGAGCGGTCCGTTCTATGCGACGACTCACGTTATTAGCTCCAAATTGACCACCCCCCGTTGTGTGCTGTTTTCTACCTCCATCTCGGATCCAACCTGTTTTGTTTTTCCCAATTACGAACTCTCCGCGCGGCTTCCCGCTGGGAAACGATATTAATGCATTCCATGCGATAATGTGAGTGCTCTACAAAACTCCAATGCCTGCTTTGGAACTTATGTCGCCGCCTTGCTTTTAGCACTGTATATGTATTATATTATTTTTGATGATCACCCAACAATTAAAAGCATACAAAGACCACATGGTGAGTTTTATCTTTTAATTTTTTGTCCTCTTTTTTTTCATTCGCAGTAGTGAACCTGGGTTTATTCTTGCAAATGCTCCTTATCCATTGTCTGTTTTTAATATTCCCCTTCTGCTTGTTTTTTTATAATTCCCTTAATTTATTTTCCAAATTTCCTGGGTCGCTTACCCTTTTGTTTTTCATAAAGTTTTATCATAATATGATTTTTGGGCATTAACAATCCCCCCCCCCCGGAGCCATTTGTATTTATTACCAGATTCCTCTAAATTATGTTTCAGCAGGTTTTTCTTTTTCAGCCTTTTTTTCTAGAAGATTTAATTACACAACGCAATGTCATTTCCTTAACTTTTAAATTATAACTACCACTATACCACAATATTATATCTCTAACCTGTTTTCTTTATCACGCCAAAACGTTCTTATTTCTTTATATCAATTTCCATGAATTTCCCCTCAATACCAGGTTCGATCCTGCTATGGGCTTTGTCGCTTTTGGTTGACTTTTTTTTTACCGGGATAATTTTGATCCGCGGTTTTAAGAATATATTACCTAAACTCATAATAGGTTTTTAAACACAGTATTTCGATTACATTAAAACTGGAAAAGAAAATGTTTATTTTAGCGTCAGTAATATTTCTTAAAGGTTCTTTTTTATGGTTGTTTCCTTAATACTTCATAAAAATGCAAAAGTAACACATGATTTCATTTTCTTTAAAATAACCGAAACGTAGATATGTGTCAGTTTTTCGAGCTACTACCATTAAATAAATCTAATTTTCGAATTACTGCTGCCTAGCCGTAGCCTACTAGGTTAAACTATTCGAGGAGAAATAAAAAATTCGTAGGCTATGGTGTAGCGCGAAGGCTTCACGTGGGCCTTCATATTATTTCTCTAACCTGTTTTTGGGTACCACGATGGATCTCTCTAATTCCTATATGAAAGGTCAATATTTACTCCCCCTTTTAAAAGTTATGTTTCCGGCTTCTTACTAAATAGACCCACGGACTAAAAGTTTTTTTTTTTTTGGTCAAGAAACCGTTTTTCCTGTTTTTTATTACACACAACTTCAATGAATAGCATTCGAAATCAAAGCTGCTAAAACGAAGTTGAATAGAGCGACTTGCTTATAATGGGAACGGCGTAAGTTCGAATTTAGACAGAAGTATGTCGTTTTGATGGATTTTCTTCTTCAGAAGAACTACGCTCCATTTTTCCATCATCATAAATATTATTTCTCAAAAACTGTTTTTTTTTTTTTTTTTTTTGCAGTCATTCATTTGGTTTATTTATTAACTTTTTTACACATTTTTGTGTGTGCGGCAATATTTTTATAATATTTATCTTCAATGAAAAGTAAGATACCATTTTAAGTATCGTAAGATTTTTACCACTATCAGCAAGAAATAATACAAAAAATGTGTTTTTGCTCTCCTTCTGTCAAGTATGAATGCTATTAAGGGTCAGCTAGTAAGATAATAATGCCACTGTAAAAGCTTATATCAAACATTCTACTGATAATATTTTTAACCGTGAGCAATTTAAGTTATCTTAGTATAAAAAATATCTGTTCTTAGCAAAATAATGTAGCTGCCGGAAAAAGAACGCCATGCAGGGAAATACCAGAAAAAAATTCGTTAAAATTACATAAGATTAATATAAACAAAACTAGTTTCGGCATTGAGGTCCCAGAATATTTTACTACTTAAAACATCGATTTTTTAGCGATTCCAATTGACTTAAAAAGTTTAGAACAAGCTGATCTTAGTTTTTTTTTAAATAAAACAACCCTGCTTAAGTATAGAGTTAAACTGAAAAAAAACGGTGTGAAGTGCCCTTACCCCTATGCATCTGACGAATATCATGCTGATGTAATGGTGCAAGAGCTAGCAACGGCGAAAAAAACAATTTTAAGACGTCTGGCTCTTTTAATATATATTTCCCTATAGGGGAGACTGGGTACGGTTGTGACAATTTCCATTTGCTCCCCCATAGATCCCTTAGCAATGCCTGTGAGCTGGTTTAAAGTTGTTTTTATGTTAAAGTGTTTATTTGCTTGCTTACAAACACTAAAATTTTCTTCCTAAGTACGATAGTTAACTCACAGGACCAAATTAAACAAAAAAGGAAAAAAATGTCACAACCGACCCTACCCCAGGGGCGGTTGTGACAGTGATTGGGGTCGGTTGTGACAAGTTCAAAAATACAGCAAAACAGTCTAGATCACTTTTAATTTCAAGTAATATTAAACGTAATTCAACATAACCTTCATCTGGGAAAGTTTAACATTTAACAATGTGTCTCGTTCAGTTGAAGTAGCCTTATACCAAGTCTTACAAAAATATCAGGTTTTTGGAATTTCGTAACGTCTGTTTTGGCAACATTATGCACATCCTGTGGGTCATAACCGTGTCTGTTCATAACAATTCTCAAGTATCAAAGAAAGATTCCACATTTATTTGTTTTATTGAAGCTTGTTACTCTTGAAAGGCTAGTTGCATGAGCTACACGAACAGACGTGAAACATTTCTATTCATAAATGAACGGAACCATTTCTCAGTAGCCATTTTACTCTCATATCTGCTTTCAGCGTATATGTAAGCTCAAAAGCACTTTATTATGAGCAATATAACCTATGCACACGTTGTTTTCATTGTGACAGCGCCGGCCGGCTCCATCGCGTTTACGAATGAATGTTTCGTAGCAAAGACTTACGATTAACGTTGCATTTCCAAAGCTGTCCGAAAGAAAAAAAAGTTTCACTTCTTTATAAGCTTCTTTATATTTCATTAGGTCACACTGCCCTATTTCTGTCTTCTCCAAGCGTATTATGGGCATCAAATATGATAAAAACATGTTTTACTCGTGTCACAACCGTCCCCACGCAATTTGTCACAACCGACCCCAACCCACTACTTTTGAAAACAGCAATCGCCATGGCAATACAAAATAGCCTACATAAAAAGTAATCACTGCTATTTCACTATTAAGGTTCACTACTAACGGGGAGAAAACTTTCATTTCTCTATCTGTACCCATTCAACAGAAATTACTAAAAGACATCGAACAAAAAAACTTACTTTTGACTGTTAAAAAGTAACCAACCCCTCTGCTAGCGTTAATGTCACTCGATGGCTACCACAATGCTTTGACACATGTCGCGTACGCTTACGAAATTATACAACTCAACTCCAGTGTTTATGTTCCTAAGAAACAACTTCTACTTTCACTGTACATAAGATGTAAACATTAAAATGGTTGTGTTTTTCTAAGTTCTCCTTTTTATTCCTGTTTGAGAGTGTGAATGTCTTTGAAATTATGTTTTTCTGCATATATTCACTTGCGATAAAGGTCCTATCTTATTTTACGAGTCAAAAGAATCTGATGAATCAGCGATTAAGTAGTTTTAGCGACGCAATTTATTTTGCTTTTGTATTACGGAATTGCTGATGCAACATAACTAGTGGCGTCCGCGATAGGACTTGTATAATTCGATGTGGACAATTTTGTGAGAAAAGGCAAGTGAATTTTGAGTTTGAGTATTAATTTAAGTGATTTATTGTACTTTGAATTTGTGTAGGATAAAAATGGAAACTTTTAAAAGAAAAAGAACTGTTGCACGTTCTGCATTTACTCGTTTATGTAACCTTATTAATGAGGAAATTTCCAAAGAAGGAGCCAATTTAACGGACAATTTGGATTTATTGGCCGATTTTGACCTTCTTGGCGAAAAGTATAACGAACTTTGTGCACTAAATGAGGAAATTATGAATTTGATGTTGCTTGAAACAGAAACGAAACCAGAAGAGTTGGATGCTGAAACTTTAACTGTAGATGAATATAATAAGAAATTTAAACGAATCAGCATTATTTTTAAGAACAAAAGTAATTATTATGGAGAAAATGATGACTGTAGTTCTGTTCAAAGTGTACCTAAAAGAAAATTTAAATTACCGTTACTGGAATTAAAAAAGTTTGGTGGTGACGTCAAAGACTGGTTGCCATTTTGGGGTCAGTTTAGTAAAATTGATAGTGACCCAAATATTGACGAAGCTGATAAACTTCAGTATTTGATACAAGCTACATTGCCTTCTACTAGAGCTAGAGAATTAGTTGAGAGTTTTCCACCTTGTAAAGAAAACTATCACAAAGCAATAGACTCTTTAAAATCACGATTTGGACGAGATGACCTACTTGTTGAATTCTATGTTCGAGAACTTTTGAAATTAACCATTTCTATGAACTCTAAGGATCAGAAAGTAAAACTTCCTACTTTATACGATCGGATTGAGACACAGCTTAGAGCTTTAGAAAGTTTAGGGGTAACAACTGAAAAGTATGCGGCTATGCTCTTCCCGTTAGTTGAATCTTGTTTATCCGAGGAAGTTCTCAGAGCATGGCAAAGAAATAATAGTTACAGAGATGAAAAAGAGGTATCTCGACTTGAAAATTTAATGCAATTTCTGAAAAACGAAGTAGAAGGAGAAGAACGAATCAATCTGGCTATGAAAGGGTTTTCTGTTAAAGACGGTTCTAAGGCTTACTCATTGAAAAAGCCCTTGCACACTGCTGCCGGACTTTTTGCTGGAAGTCAAAGCTCTATCAACTGTGCTTTTTGCAACGAAAAGAGCCATGAAAGTAAAAATTGCAAACTTGCTTTGAATTTAGATTTGCAAGAAAAAACAAGCTTGCTGTCCAAGAAAAAATGTTGTTATCGATGTCTCAAGACTGGACACATGGTAAGGCAGTGTTTAAGTAAAATTAAGTGTTCTCAGTGTCAAAGAAAACATTATAATGTTATGTGTCCTGAAATGAAGCAGTCTGAATACACTGGTTCGAGTAAAATAGTCGACAAAGCTTTAGAAAATTCAAAAGAAAACTTTAACACCTTGGCGAATCCAACATGTTCACCCAGTGTTCTTCTGCAAACTTTAGTGGTACATCTTTATGGAAATGATGGCGATTTTCCTGTGAGAGCGTTAATTGATACAGGCAGTCAAAAATCATACATAACTAAAGAAGCTGTTTCTAAAATGCGTTATGAACCAATTCGAACTGAAGATATGATTCACAATCTTTTTGGTGGTATAGAGAATAAACAGGAACATCATTTGTACAAAGTATATGCGAGCAGTTTCCAAAAGGATTATCGCTGTTCTTTTGAAGCTTATGACCAAGAGAAAATATGTATTGATATACCAACAGCGATTTCAGGCTCTTGGACCCATGAGATTGAAAAGGAAGGAATATTTCTCAGCGATAAAGAAGCCTGCCTCTATGGTTCTAAATCCTCAGTGCATTTGTTGATAGGTGCTGATATAGCCGGTAAGCTTTTTACTGGAAAAATCGTGAAATTAGCTTGCGGGTTAGTGGCAAAGGAGACGCTACTCGGATGGACTCTTATGGGAAAATTAGAAAATGAAGTGAAAGATGACAGCTACATGACAGTACTGTCTTTGCATGTGAACGACAAAAGCATTAGTGATCTTTGGAATTTGGACACTATTGGAGTATTGGATCCTGCAGATAAGCAAAGTCAAAGGGAAATTGAGAAGGAAACCGAAAAGCTTTTTTTGGATTCTGTTAAACAAGATGAAGATGGTAGATATGTTGTTTCACTACCATGGTTGCAAGATCACCCCGTTCTACCTTCAAATAAAGGTCTTTCTGAGAAAAGATTGAAAAATACAGTTGATAGAATCAAAAATCTTGGAATCCTAAAAGACTATGAAACTGTCTTTGAAGACTGGAAAAAGGAAGGTATAATTGAAGAAATAAGTAGTGAAGACCTAAAGGGATCTAAATGTCATTATCTTCCTCATCGGCCGGTCATAAAAGCCAATTCAACAACTAAGATCAGACCAGTCTTCGATGGTTCTGCAAAATTCAAGGGAAGTCCATCCATAAATGACTGCTTAGTAACAGGTCCAAACCTTGTGGAACTTATTCCATCCATCATAAATAGGTTTCGTATTGGGAAATATGGTGTTATCGCCGATATACGCAAAGCTTTTCTACAGATTCGGCTGAATGATAGTGACAAGGATTATCTGCGATTTCTTTGGTGGCAAGATGGAGATCCAAATCTTGTAAAAATCTACAGACATTGCCGTGTAGTTTTTGGGATTAAATCAAGTCCATTCCTTTTAGGAGCGACATTGTGTCACCTCTTAGACAGAGCTCCTGATTGCTATAAGGTAACTGCTGGACATTTAAAGAAATGTATGTATGTTGACAACTGTGTGGCTAGTGTTGAAAGCGAGGCTGACTTGACAAAGTTTATACATGAATCCAAAGAAGTCATGGCTCTCGGAAAGTTTGATTTACGTGGCTGGCATCACAACCTTTTTGAGTCCTCAGGAGACATTTGTAATAAATCCCAAGATGTTTCTCCCTCCTTACAAGATGTTCCAGTTCTTGGTCTTCTTTGGAACATTGAAAGAGACACATTAAAAATTGATATCAGAGATGACACGCAGAGACAATCTGTAAAAGTAACAAAGAGATATATTCTCTCAAAATGTCACAAAATATTCGACCCTATTGGAATTACAGCTCCCATAACTTTAATTCCAAAGATATTGCTCCAAGAAACGTGGAAGATTAAAGCTAATTGGGATGATATTCTTCCAGAAGAAATTGTGCATAAATTTGAAAAATGGGACAGACAGTTACATCAGTTAAACAAACTAGAAATACCAAGATGGATTCAATGTAATATGAACTCAGAGCATAGTTTGCATGTGTTTTGTGATGCTAGTCAACAAGCCTATGCTACTTGCATTTTCTTAAGATCTGTGAACCCACATGAAGTTTCTTGTCATTTAGTAGCAGCAAGATCACGAATAGCGCCTCTTAAAAATATTTCCATTTCCAGATTGGAGTTATTGGGTTGTTGTATTGGCGTGAGACTTGCCAAAACTGTTTGCACTGATTTAGAAGAGCTTGGTAATATACCTGTTTATTACTGGTCAGATTCGATGAACTGTTTGTACTGGATTAAAAATGATGATCAATGGGCAACGTTTGTGATGAATCGAGTAAGGGAAATTAGATCAGGCAGTGATCCTCATAGTTGGAATTACGTACCTGGAAATTTAAACCCAGCCGACTTACCTTCACGAGGCTGTTCAGTTAGCACACTGATAGCTCGAAGATGGTGGGAAGGTCCGGCCTGGTTAAAAGAGGAAGAAAAAATGTGGCCAAAATCTAATTTATTTCCTGACAAGAATATCGTAAATGCGGAAAAGAAAAAATCCGTTGTCGCCTCTCTATTTGTGTCAAATTACATTAGAGAATTCTTAGTGAGATTTTCATCGTTTGAGAAGTTGATAAGAATTACTGCATGGATGATCAGGTTTTGTAGAAATAGTAGACTTGCAAAAGTTTGTCGTGTAACAGGTGTGCTGACTCCTAACGAACTTGAGGAAGCAGAAACAAAAATCCTGCTGATTGTTCAAAAGACATCATTTGTTTCCAGTAAGAACGAAGGACTAAAAAATATGCAATATGTTGTTGACCAAAATGGATTATTAAGAATGAAAACCCGATTAACATTTCGAAAAGATACTCAAGATTTTAAGTTTCCAATAATTCTTCCTTCAGATCATCCTGTTGTTACAAGTTTAATTATGTCTAAACATAAAGAACTTTTGCACTGTGGTATTCAGACGCTAATTGCAAATCTGAGAGAGAAGTATTGGATTTTGAGGTCTCGGAAAACGATTAGAAAAGTTCTACGCAAATGTGTTATTTGCAAAAGATTCAATGCCAGACACAGTGAAGTAATGTTTGCACCTCTTCCTGAGGATCGAATTAAGGATGCTTCTTGTTTTGAAGTCACTGGAATAGATCTGGCTGGACCAATCTTTCTGAAAGATGGAAGCAAATCATGGATAGTGTTATTTACATGCGCAGTATTCCGGGCTGTGCATCTGGAACTTGTCTCTTCTATGTCCACTGATAAATTTTTACTTGCACTCAGAAGATTTATAGCTCGACGAGGGAGACCGGCTATCATTTATACAGATAACGGTAAAAACTTTGTAGGAACCGAACATCTTCTAAGAAAGGTAGACTGGGATCAAGTTGTTACTAATGGAGCTGAAAATAGAATCATTTGGAAATTTATACCCCCTTCTTCTCCCTGGTGGGGAGGATGGTGGGAGCGTCTTATCGCTCTTGTAAAAGATCTTCTTAAAAGAGTATTGGGGAAAGCAAGCTTAAGGTATGAAGAGTTAAATTCCTTATTGTGTGAATGTAAAAACATTGTTAACTCTAGGCCCATCACATACGTGTCAGATGACGATGAGCTTGAACCATTAACACCGTCGATGTTTATGAGAGACTTAGTTCAAGGAGGTATACCTGATTTTGATAATTTGGAATATACCAGTCTTCAAAAAAGACACATGTATAGATTGAAACTTCGTGAAGATCTACGTAAACGCTTTAGGCTGGAGTATTTAGGTCATCTAAGACAAAATACAAACAAAATTAGAAAGGCTGACGGTATTAAGGTGGGAGAAATAGTTCTGATTGAAAATAAAAATTTAAAAAGACTCTATTGGTCTTTAGGCAGAGTTACCGAGACTTTTCCTGGTAAAGATGGCATTACACGTCTGGTGAAAGTGAAAACAGCTATTGGTGAAAAATTACGTCCGGTGCAAAGTCTGTATTCACTCGAAATAAATGCAGTTTCTTCAGAACCTTTTCGACATCGAACATCAAAGCGTACAAGAAAACTTTCTCCATCTACGGGAAAAAATCCAAGAAGCAAGACTGCTGATCCTGTGAAATCTAAAGTCGATCACCAACCTTTACTGAACCAGAAAACCAGATTGGGACGAGAGATTAAAACTGTCAAGAGACTTAATCTTTAATTTCGTAATTTAGTTTTGAATTTTCAAATTCAAAAGGTGGGAGTGTCGCGTACGCTTACGAAATTATACAACTCAACTCCAGTGTTTATGTTCCTAAGAAACAACTTCTACTTTCACTGTACATAAAAAAAACATTAAAATGGTTGTGTTTTTCTAAGTTCTCCTTTTTATTCCTGTTTGAGAGTGTGAATGTCTTTGAAATTATGTTTTTCTGCATATATTCACTTGCGATAAAGGTCCTATCTTATTTTACGAGTCAAAAGAATCTGATGAATCAGCGATTAAGTAGTTTTAGCGACGCAATTAATTTTGCTTTTGTATTACGGAATTGCTGATGCAACAACACACATTCAGACAAACATGCTGATACTCTCTCTCTTTGCTTCAACCAGGTATTAATTATGGTTTAGCTAATATGACGACAGTCACAACCGCCCCGCGTCACAACCGTCCCCAGTCTCCCCTAGAGTCCTATATGAATACGTAGTGTGCAGCATGCGGGGTGTTTGACGGTCGCGAGTGGTTGCGTTTCTTAATGCGCATCATACTTGTACATGAAAAAAAGTGATTTTTTAATCATTTTTCGGCAATTCTAAGTCAAATTAAACATGACGAAGCGTTTTGACCTCACCATTTCCGTTTTTTACAAAATTAGTGTGAAGGACACATATGACAAGATAAGTAATCCTGCTAAGTTTTCAATGTCTACTTCAAAAATTGTACGAAATACAAAGCAGTTAAAAAACAAAAAAAAAATTACAAAAACTTTTTTCTTATAATAGTAGAGTGAAAACTCAAAAACGATTGTAAAGGCAAGAAATAGAGCTTTCCATTGATATATTACATAACATACTTACGACAGGTTTTAGCTTCTAAGCTCTAAGTTAAATAATCACTATTTTTACCAGCAAAAATGTGATGCGCAGACACCCAATATGCTGTTTGAAAGAGCATAGGGAAAGATATATTAAAGAGTCAGACGTCTTAAAATTATCATTCAAAAACGTTGCTAGCTCTTAGACTAGAAGGTATCTATCTAGTTTTTATCTGTGTGTATGTTTGTCTATCTTTCTGTTTATGTCTCCATTTATTATTTATACAATCATTTGACACGTTGATTAATATACTTATAGATCCAGCAACAACAGTGCTACATGGAAAAGTGATAAACACGAAGTTAATTTGTCTCCTACAAACAAGAAGCCATGAAAAATCTTTCCATAAAATATGAAGTCTTAAGAAGGAAAGCAGAAAAGCTCTTAGGAAAATGGGAGAGAAAAATGCAGAATGACTTAAGGAAAATCCAAAGTCAAGATTTAGCAGAAATGTCGTGACGGTTTTGTTTACGACGCCTCATTAGCATAAGATAGGTTTAGAAGCCAAACGCTGGAAACATTTCATTCGTCGCTGTTACGCAAAACGTCCCTTTTATATTGCCTGAAGCATTCTTCTTGACAGGTAAAAAATGCCTCACATTCAACTTGAAAGCAGAATGCGTCACAGAAATTTCATACTAAATTTAAGTATTTTTCGAAACGTGTTTAGAATTCGGATGTTTGGCTTGAACAAAATCATTTCACTGCTAAAATGCGTCGAATATGAAAGAGCTATGATTCAATGATAGACGGATCCGAAATTTATTCACGTGCACAAATTTGGAAGTTACTTATTTGGCGTTAATATTTTGGAAAAATCTTTAGTTTCTGATGCATGTATTAACTTACATTTCTAGCTACTTGTAATAACTAATTTCAGACATAGACTTAAATACATGTCATGTAAAATCTCTTCAGTTATAACTTTTATCTTTAGTCCCCTTTTTCTGGCTTGGGAATATTCCTAATTTTATACGGTATAATATACAGTGAACTCTCACTTATACGCCGCCTTTTTTGCGCTTTTTTCACTTATACGACGATTTTCAACGGTCCCAGCACATTCCATAGCAAAATAATAATAGTATCATTCGTTTACGTGTCGCTCTAAAGATAAATATTTCATTTATACGCCGAATTTTCCATAAAATGTAAAACATTTTTATTTATTTTATTTAAAAAATAAGCAATTTTTTTCTCTTTAATCTTTCGCCTTTATTGCTCACGGAAGGCATTTTTTCCGCATGAACTAGAGTTCGAAGGGACCAATTATCTATTTCGGGTCG